>JASDQU010738813.1:162262-173294 GCA_032191745.1 Picea mariana
AATTCTATGAATGAGTAACGTCAATTGAATTATGGGGATATTATGAGATCTATTTCTAACTTGAAAACTTTGATATTAAAGTTGTTGGTACGTGGATACCGAATTGAGATTATGATTGTATGCAATTACATGATGATAATGCATAGATATGTATGATTTTGTGTTATAGACTAATCTGCAGGTCGTTGGGCTATGAAATAGCCAAGGGATAATGGTAATGAAAGTGGATTTCATGACCACCGACCGAGAAACAATATGGTATGAATCTTTGTATGTGAAATCATATTGGTTTGAAGAAATTTCTATGATATGTGGACCAGTGCAAGATTTCAAGTGTTAAGACTGCCTAAAACTGAATAAACGATGAAAAAATTCCCAGCAACATGGTGCCATTGTATATTCCATTGTAGAGTGTGGACTCTAGTCCTATTAAGAGGGGTGGAGGCATTTCCCACCGTGTATCCTCTGAAACCTGGAGTCATGGGAGGACGGTGTTAGCTCACGCTCCCCTAGACGTGTGATGATGACTGTCAGTTGCCTGTTGGGGAAGCTTGGTCAAGATAGTGACACTTCCGCTTACGGGTTCTATTTGGAGTTAGGTCAATATAGTTGATGCTCCAAGATAGTCCAGTAGAGGAAGGATAGGAATGGAAGATGGAATTAAGTTAGGGAGGAAGGATGAATAGAAATAGTTGAGAGCGTATGGATATTTGCCTTATGGTGGAATTTATTGTTTTTCCTTCTAAAAAGAAAATGTGTATATATGTATATTCATAATTACTTAACTAAACTACATTTGTCTAAATAAACATTGTTGAGCTAGATTATTGTAATTAAGGGATTTCGCAAACATTTGATTGGTTTATTATCTTTTATAAAATGAATAGTCTTGTTGATTGGATTGGATGCATACAAAAATCACTATAAAGGTGATAGTTATTGTTATTAGTACATGCACGAGACTTGTATGTACTAGCTACACATGCATTTCTTGCACATGTACACTAGTATGTATGAGTTTTCTTGGCCTACTTATTGACAATGTTGTTTATTGGATATGAATGTGTGAACCATGTGTCATTTCCCTTGTATCGTAAAATACTTTAACTTCGGGATGAAGTTTCCTGAAGGGTGGGTGTATGTAACAACCCTAATTAATTAATTAATTATCATGATTAAATATTTGTTTAATGAATTTTAGTTTAATTAATTAATTTCATGATTAAATATTTGTTTAATGAATTTTAGTTTAATAAATTATTAATTTTTATTTTGGAGACTTAGTGTATCGGTAGATGGACCTATTTATGGAAGGGGGGGATAAGGTGGTTGAGGTTTAATAGGGGGATAAGGTGGTTTAGGTTTAATGGGGGGATAAGGCAGTGAATAATGAGGGAAAGGAGGATAAGGCAAGGGGAAACACTCGAGAAGGGGTCTTCTTTTGTTTTGGGGTAATATTTTCACATTAGAGAAGGAGAAGGTAAAGAGAGGGACAGTTTTGGACTGGATCTGTATTTCTGGATTTACTGGCAGCTTGCTTGAGGAATTTCATAGGGAGCACATGTTGCTGGGAATTTTGGGCTCGGGGGGAAGGAAACCGTAAGGAATCCTAGGGCTAGGGAGCAGGATAGGTTGTTCCTAGTTGGCTGGGAGATTAGTCAGTTTTGGGCAGAGCTTCAGCTTGGGCAGAATTGGAGAACAACATCATTTAGAGGTATTTATTATCATTATTATGGTTTTTCATTATTGTTATATTGTTCCTTTTTATTATGTTGAATATGTTATTTATTATCGTGCTGCTAAATTTTAAATTATGTTGAACAGTGAGTTGTTATTATGCTAAATAGAGAACAGAATAGAAATTATTATAGCATATCTATATTTAAATTTATGTTTTATAAGGCTCTGTTTGGAGAGACCTTACAACTCATCACAATTTTGACCAACATAAGAGTGAGAACCATAAATATAAATGTATAAATATCACCAAGAACCTATCATTTATAGGCTTAGATATTATTCATAATAGATGGAGAGAGAAATAATGGCCCTATAAGTTTGTAGCCTCGAAAAACTCTACTTGAGACTTGCACCTATGTGATTTTTTGGACCATTCTATCTTATGCATGTGGTATACTCACTAACAACATGTGCACATGCACAAGTTGCAGCATTGGAGCCAATGTGCATCAATATCTATGCGTGAGTTTCACTACTGCAACTAGCACACACAAAGAAAATTATACTAGATTTGGTCCATGCAATATGAAACCCTTTGATCTGGAAGATGATGATGGCCATACTCAACTCTAATGCACTAAAGGACCAAAAATAAGTGTAACAAGCATTGTTATCGAAAGCATTCATTTTCTTAGTGATTTGTGTCTACTGACAAAAAGAGAGAGAAGTATGTCATTTTAATGAAAAAACATGGGGCATTCCTCATAGCACAAAGCGCGGGGAGAAAAAAATGTTTTACTCTAGCTCAAGAGATGCATTTACTGAGAATTCTATTAAGAAAAATGTATTTATTCTCTTTTTTCCTTGCTATGAAATTGTGGTATATACTAAACATTTTGCAACCATATTTACTAAAGTACTTCTAGTATTTGTTTCGAGATCGATGGAACTTGATAAGTTTCTTAGGCTAGAGGGGTTCTCACCCCACTTCTATAAGACATGTTGGCATATCATAAAAGGTGACCTAAGGTGTATGTTGTAAGGATAGAGGAGGTAGGTCAATTTGGAAGAGGAATTTGCATGGAAGGTTAGTCCTAATCAATTGTATGGGGCTAAGGAGAGGACACTTTATAAGTTGGGCCTCTCTAACTCCTCTATTAAATTTGCAACTTGAGGTGTAAATTTTATGAAATATTCTTAAAGGGGAAGCTCCTCTCAAATGGCCATAAGGATATGTTATGACCCAAGGAGAAAAAGGATGAGATCAATGTAAAAATAGGCGATGAGGTGTAGCTTCTCCATCTTCATCTTATCCCTCCTCCTTGAATATTGCATAAAATCTTGGGAGAGATGGTATACCAAAAGTTAAATTCTTCTACTAGTTGATGGTGTAGAACAAACTTCTTACCTATAATAATCTAAGGAAAAGAGGAATACAAGTCACAAGTGCCATCAATTGTGTTTGTTGAAAACCCATTGTAGCATGTTCATCACGACCGGCATATTGAATAATATCACCCTCTGTATTCAAAGTATCCTCAAGTCTAGCATCCAAAATATCCTTTGGAAAAGAAAGATCACATACAACTTCTACCTTTGAAAAGGGTTCTAAAAATGTATCGATGATAGCGTCATCAAGATCATCAAAGCAAGTTATGGTCATAGCAAGGATAGGCCAAAACTAATCATTGCTTCTCCACATAGAGCCACATAATCTCAGCAACTATTTTTTAGTAGTCAAAGAGGCAAGTCAAATCCCTCATGAGAGATTTATGCTTCTCTTTCTAGAGTTATTATTCTCTTTCTATAGAGAGTTATGCTTCTCTTTTTAATAGTAAAAGAGGTAAGTCAAATCCCTCATGAGAGAGTTATGCTTCTTGATTTCATTATATCATTTTAGATATCTCACTATATTCTTACAATCCTGGCTAACTATATATCTGATTCGATTGATTGAAGGTACAACCAAACAAGTACCTATCAAATATTTATTCCTTGAGTGAGGGAAACTTAGGACAAATAGATGGAAATGAGACTGCATCTAGTAGATATGATACATGAACAAGGACTAGAGGTGAAAAAGTCAGAAGAAAATTCCGTAGACGCATGAAATTTTTTCTTATTGAAGGAGGATCGTGCTCTTATGATTATGAAAGCATAGGAGACATAGAGGTGCCACTTAGGTATAAGAATGTGAAACAATGGATACCTAAAGAACTGTCTCCGTTAGACACTGACTTCATTGTCAACAATAGGACATCGCATTGCACCATCTTCCCTGCATGGCCTGGGGATATTTTCCATGGATGGAATAACTGTAAAGTACAATAGAGTAACTGAATTGATGGACTATGTTGGACCGTGTTACAATTATAATGATTGGATGCGGTTGGCCAGGTACATGCGAAGTATTCAAAGATATGCACTCGCCGCAAATTATATACAGCTAATAAACAATGATAAAAATAAGGGAGCGACTATCTATATTGATGAAATGCCTAAAACTTCCAACAATATCGATGGGTTTATAAATAGCACACGACCCAGGAGAACAAACAAGCAACAGAATTGTATATATGGGGGACGCAAAGAGAATCGGGTAGTCGTGTGCGCAATAAAAAAGATAGCTCTTGAGGAAGAGTTATTAGTGGATTACTATTTGAATCGAATAGAAATGTCGACTAATAGTATGTGGGTACTTATGCAACACCTCTTTAAGAAACCTCTACTTATTGCATTATATTTGTTTTATCTTTCACAATGTTTTAAATATTTCACGGTCCCAATTTTATAATAATGTAGGAGGTTGATCATCGAGGTTGATTGTATTTGGTTGGAAATCAGTTTTTTTGTTATCATTAAACATTTTTTTAAATATTTGGGGGTTCTAATTATATTATAATGTGGCAGGATGATCGTGGAAAAGGGTCAGCCGCAGAACATGTAAATGATTATCAAATTCGACTTTCATTTTACGTTAATTTTTTTATTTGTTTATATAATTTTATTTGTGTGGCGATCAGTTATTTCATTTGTTTATATAACTGAAATAAAATTGATTTTGTTGAAATTATATGTAGTCTGCAGGCCATGGTGATCATGATTTCRCCAATGAGGAGGGGTTGTATTCATCCCCTGATCCGATGGTATTGATAAAATAAAAAACTCATTAGAGAAAACAAGGAACTTGAAAGCTTGTTAGGCCATCCAGACCAAACTCCTAGTTTCCTAGAAAGGATCAATCTTCTTATGTCATAGCTTAACACATATAAGGTAATAACCATAATTTAAAGTGTTTTTTTAATGTACTCATATGTTCAATTATGAAAGTTGGTTTTTAACTTTTACATTATATCGTGAAAAAACATTTTCTTTCTTATAAAGAGATTTTTGGAGCATGTTCAACCTGGCGTTGGTAGTAGTGGCGTTGCAAAGACGCCACGGAGTCCTGACGCGGGACGTCATATAGTTGCTAGAGTATTTTTTACTTCTCCACCTTCCACACCTTTAGATAGGAGCCATGACACTCACCACCAGGCATCCACACAGCGGTCACGCTCTAAAGGTGGTGACAGAGATGAGGATGATGATGTGGTTGATATGGTTGCATTTACTGGAGCTAGACATGTGACCATCACGAGGACCCTTCCATGCACATTTTTAGTCAACAATAATGGACTTCCATTAAAACAAATAAGACTCACAGGTGGTTTTTCATATTTTAATTGTTTCATGTTGTCCATTTCATACATAAATCATCTAAATTATTATTTTTAAATCAATGATCATATATTTTTGTGTGTAGGAAACAGCCATTTTTATAGGCACCTGGAGAGTAAGGCCTGGTTAATTTTTGGGGCAACCTTACACATGAGGTGGAATTTCCATAATTCCAACCTTAAAAAAGAACTTATGTATTATCTTGAAGGCCTCTTTGGAGTAGACACCTTCAATAAAAAAGCGGTCACCTCTGCAACGGGAGAATATTTAAAATACGCGAGATGTTTATAGAAGAAACTTGGTAGGAAACCCTAGGTATGAGCGTCCTCCCTCGATTCCAGAGAGGGAGTGGAAGACGATCATTGATGATGCAAAAGAAAAGATATTTAAAAAATCAGGAGAAAAAATAACTGGTACTCCAAGGTAAATTACAATATTTTGATTTCAATACCTTTAATTTTCTTTAGATCTAAATAAAAGTGTGGTATATAACATACTTGAAACTTTTGATGATAGGTTTCTTGACACTTCGAAGGCAACCAAAGAAAGGATTTCCAAACATGGCCAACACAACCTAGGCCAGGGAAGCTACTCGAGGTTACATTCATGAATCATAAGTACCCAAACATCTTAAGAATATTATTTGTATCGCCTTACAAAATTTAGGTAATTGCAGCAAAAAACATTAAAAAAACATACTCTTATGCAATGCAGAGCGACGACTTTGGAACTGAAACCACAGAAGAAGACCTCCAACTTGGTTACAAATATGGTTATAAAATCATGGTTGATCGTAGGAAAATCATGGGGCAGACCCCAATATCCAGTTTGCGGGATAAGGTAAATAAAAATTATTCCACATTAACTTTTCATTACTTATAAAATACGTAAATGTTTTATATTGTTCATAACTTTAATGTCTTACTTTTTTTTAATCAAGGGAGCAGCACTATCAGCAAAACCATTAGTACTGGACAACAGAGCGTTGATAGTGCAACGCGGCCAGAAGATCATGGTGCTCCCTAGCAGCCCCATCCTAGTGGGGTGCAGCCCAAAGATGTTTATTTGACTGAGTCCCATGATGTTAAAATGGTTGTATATTAATCATATACTTAATAATTTCGTACTTATAAATTTTGCACTTCTAATTTTTATTACTTATACATTTACGGTTTTGTCCTTATAAATTTTTTCATTTCAATGGCATAAAATGTCATAGTTAATCCTCCTCGAACTAAAGATCAGAGGAACAGGGCATCCATTCCAATGGTGTCGACTGGTGGACTAGGTAAATAATTACATTGTAGAGGTTGTTTTTAATATTAATGAACTACTTCAATGATATTTAAAAATTGGCAATATAAATTTAATATTTTTTGTTTTTGTAGGTGATGGCCCCTCACAACAGCCTCCACGTCGTGGGTACGAGACCAGGTGTGCTAGGCATGAAAGGACTGAAGCAACATCAGTTGTTGAAGAGCACCCAGTAAACGAAGACATGGAGATTGATGAATTACTTAAGTACTAGAAAACACAAAAGAAGACAAAAAGAAATTGATGTTGTATAATAATTTTATAAGACAGATAGATGTATATTATATAAATAGTATATTTAGAACATATTTTGAATGATAAATATCATGTATAAAAACATTTTTTTATGGAATATGCCTTTGAATGATAAACCTCATTTATAGCTTTACAATCACTTTTTATCAATTTTGAATATTTTTAATGCATATTTTTTAGTAGAAGATAGATTGGGTATTGGGGAATTGAGAGTGATGTGAGGGGGGGAGGGGCCATAGGAGCTTCCACCTCCACGTGGTTGGCCCTATTCAGTAGAGAAAAAATTATTGGAGTCGTTTATTCTTGGAGAAAACCTCTCTCGATCCAACAGAGCAACAACATAGTCAATGTTGACTTCATTGTTGTTCCTTCAAATCGAGGGAGGTTTGATCCAAGATCAGATGGCTCCAATAAATTATTCTCGAAACCAAGAGGATATTATTCAAGCCATCACATCTGAAATGTGTGTGTGTGTGTGTGTGTGTGTGTGTGTGTGTGTGTGTGTGATTATTTAATCTCCTCTCATATGGATTTTACAAAAAATAATATCAATGGTGTTTACCATTTGCAATCTTGTCGGTTTTAATTTCTATTAGGATTTATTGACATGTCTTAAAAGTATTTGTTGGTTTTTACTAAAAAGTAAATATATTTATGTTTTTATTTACTACAGTATGCAGTTCGTGCATTTGTAGATTCTCTAGATGTTGTATCAATGCAATGCTACACATTAGAATATCAAAGATCAGGTATGTCTTGTCTTTTTTCTTCTTTTTATGACTTCTTAAGGTTCCATTTATTTATTTATTTGTACATTACCATCATTTGTGGGCCACTATGGGGCCAGTCATTCTATCTAATGAACCACACCCAAGTATGTAGCATATATGATTCCCTTTATTTCATCATATCATATGATTCACACAGCTAATACTTCAACTTGGTTTTTTTTGGTTGTGTATAAGTAATCCCATGAATATCATAGTATAATAATAACCATAATTATGCAATAGAGTATTTTAAATGAATGAGATATAGATACCACTTCCGAGTAGAAGAACATGATAGCTCGATGACTGGTAAGGAATAAGAGAAGCACATGGAATCTATACTAGTAACTCCATTGTATCTGCTTAGAGTACTAGTATATCGAGTGTGATTGATTATGGAATATGTATTACTGTTTGCATAACGTGTATACTTTGTTGCTTGATATCAACCTTTCTTAACTAGTTGTGATAGTACTATTCCACTTACTTGTAAATATTCATAGTAAATATTATGTGATTGGAACTAGTATGTAAGTGGTTACAAGCTTATAACGAGCTAATCTTAGTTTACACATACTGGAATATGGAATGAATGAAACCCAATATAATAATGTTCATATTAGGACATAGGTGAAGTACAACCATTGTGTCTAAGGTTACAACATTGAGATTACAAATCAGTTATAGTAATAGTTACGGCTTTCTACTTATACCATCTACTAGATTAGTGATTCCATTGAATACAAGCTTCATTAGTGAATCTCATCATGCTGATTAACAGGTAAATTTATTCCCATATAAGCTCTAGTTTAAGAATGTGGCATAATCAGTGCCATTAGTAACCTTGTAGCTTAATTACCTCATGTACATAAGTAATACAGTCTCATATATTATGCATAATAATTAGTGGATTCACTATAGCATAAAATCTTAGAGATATGAGTACTAAAGATTTTGTAATCAATGGGCACTCTGAAATTGAAATTGTAATAAGATTCTTTGCATTCTAAAACCCTGAGTCAATCTACCAAATATATCTGACTCGATACAAGGACATACAATTGAAAACCTCCAAATACTAATAAAAATTTGACTATATCTCAAACCAATAGAATTGATATCATGTTGGAGAACTACGGAAATATGCAGATCATAGAGATAGGTATTCCAATAAGAGGAGGCATTTAAATACATTATTACAACACTTGCTCCTAATTGAACATAGTTCAACATACATATAAGTATAAGAAACCAAATGATTTCCATACACAACACATATCACAATCTTATTTATAGATCAATGGTTAAGGTCATCTTATACAGCACCAAGATGTAGCCAACTCCCTTCAAGTGAAGAATACAAGGTCCACTTGGATTGGTGAGAGAATATAATGAAGTCCTTGAATTCTACCTTGCTCTATGCACTAGTCACTTGCTTTGGTTTAACTACCCAACCAGTTGAATTCCATGTCAACCACCATGTCAACTCTCCTAGTTGATTTTCAACCTTTTACTGATTATCTCTAGAAGATACAGTGGTGTGATAAACCAACATATGATGTTTTTCCAACATATATGAAAAAAATACATTAGAAGTAATTTAGAATGACATGTTGTTTGAGAGTGGGAGTTAGTTATACCTTAGATATCAAAACCTACTCTACAATCAATTATTCCTCCATAGTAGTAGAGGAAACATCAATTGCAACAATGTTAGTTGCATCAATGGAGGATGATACCATGTAGATCATTTTTGTGGATGTTCAAGAGTCAATGAAATAACTTAAATACTTAAAAATTAAAATTTGAATAATGACGCAATAAAACATATGAAACAAATATTACTTGTTAGTCATGTTAGGGCTCCAAAATGACCATATTGATAGATGTTGGCATGTAATCGCCATCAATCTGCATAGAAAACATTAGAATAAAATTTGGTATCTTCCCATACACTCATACAAATAGAATAACTCATTTGAATGAATATCCTTGGGCATTCACAATATTGTTAATCATAACGTCAAGTGTTTTCCCAAGCAAGTGATGGAAATGGTCTCCCTCTCTAAACATAGCACTTAGACCTCTCAAAGTTGTCATTTCTGCCAATTTCCCAACATTCCAGTCTTGAGAAGGGTTAGGATATTTATGATTTTGGGTTTACTTTTCTTCCTCTTAGATTGGAGGGTTTTGTATTTTATTTCTAGGATCCATGTTTTGATGGTGAGGATTTTGAAAATTTGTATTTTCAAGGTTTTAGTTTTGAGGATTTTCAATTGGAAACAAAAAAATATGACTATTTATGACAAACATAATGTTTTTATTAAACAAAAAACATCATTCCAATATCAATAAAAAAAAAAAGTGAATGATTTTAGGAAAAATAAAAAGAAATAACCCAAACTCAATAATGTTTTCCACAACAATGAAATTGTCTCCGTCCTTATTTACTAGGAATTATTATCCAATGCTCATCCACTGAAATGATTTTAGGACCGATTGGATGGTCATGTCATTTAGGGATGGTCGGTTTGTATTCTCCAAAATGGATCTGTGTCTTTTCTCCTTTACATTTTCTCTCCGAGAAACATGTTAAAATGAGAAAACGATAGATCCCTTTGCATTTTGTTTTTTAATGTATAGTGTAACACTTATAAGATATAATACATATGTGTCTTATAGTGAATATGCATTATATCATGTGTACGTTCCTTTAAGCCTTATCATTTCCCTAGTGAAAGTCCCTACATCCCCAAGGATAACCAACCAAAACATATTTAAATTATAGATTTGTGGAACAATGATGCATTTTAAAAATCAATGATGACCCAAATTAGTCGAGTCAACATTATGTAGAGGTCATAGAGTGAAATCCTCCATATTCTAGTGCCATACCTTAAATTAAGGTATAATAGATCATTTTCAAAACTTTGGAAATTTCAACTTACTATCTTTATCTATTCTTTTATACTGAAAGCATCAGATTTTCCTACAGAATACATATTTCTTGGGAAGCCTCAAAATAGAAATAGGTTTTTTAATATTTATCTTAATTTTCAATGGAGATCCTTTAAGCAGATAGAGTTTTGAAGTTTCTATTTAAAATGACTATACCTTCTTCAATATTTCTCAAGATCATTTTTATGACCCAATACAGAAATGGCATCACCATTCTACATTTGATGTGTAATATCCCTATTTTGATCCTTTAGATGACCCAATACAGAAATGGCACCTCCACTCTACCTCAAATGGAATTGGTGCAACTACAATCTAGAAAATAGATTAAGAGA
>JASDQU010738813.1:174252-186914 GCA_032191745.1 Picea mariana
ACCATCGTAGTTTGTCTCACTTGTGACAACCTCCTTGGGTCGTCGCTCTTGTGATGATATCCTAGGTTCGTCGCACTTTCCATGGCACGTGAAGAGAGGTTTGGGGGGGGCAATATTCATCGCAATATCCATGACATAACACAAGAGCATTGAAATGGTCATCACAAAATGACCCAAATTTACTAGTGATCACCAGCAGCAGTATCCATCCCACCAACTTGGTCCTGAAGTAACAGTGATTCTTGCTCCATGAGGTAATGAGTCTAGGTATCATGGTATGTATCACTCTGATTTTTGAAGCACTTGAATATGTTGTATTGAATCCTTCTTCATTTCATGATGTTTTCTTGGAAATTTTGCTCTTTTCCTTGTTCATACCTGGAAGGGTGACATGGTGCCCTAGTAAGTTGATTTCTCTTTAGGATGGGTTGCTACTAAGTAGATCTGTGAAAGGTCATCTTTTGTTCCCTCCATACTTACCATTTTCCATATTTATTCCTTTCATCTCCCCTATCCTTGTTTGGGCATTGGGATTGGCTACACTAGGAAGGGTTGTACCTTACCTCGTGAGAAGAAGGGGATAAAGGCCTAGAGGGTAAAAGTAGATGGAAAGAGTTAAAATCCAATGTTGAAACCTTCGAGATGCTTCGCAGAGGGATCCCCGAGAAAGCAATGAAAAGCTTCTCAGTAAGAAAAGGGTATCCATAAGATAACATAAACACTCAAGGCATTAGCTGATGGATAGGGGGTTTCATCACGAGCCAGCCTATTATGACCATGGGAATGTAGTGGTATGACGCTACCAACTATCTGGTTACCAAGCCAAGGTAGTGGCTCTTGATGGCATAGCCAAGAGAAAGGGGGTCGCATCATGATACATCCTTCTCATTTCCATGGAATGTTTTTGGATAGCGTTGTCACCTTTGGTCATCAAGCCAGGACAGTTTCCCTCAACTATTTCAATTGAAGTAAAAGTTCAGAAGATCAAAAGAAATAAAGCTAATATTTAAAGGCAATGAATGGGCTAGGAAACAATTTCATTTATGACAAGGTGCAGCCCAAATACTTATGACGTTATGCACCCCATCCCCAAATACTTACCCCATGCCAACTCATACACTTACATGACTTGGACTATATCCCACCTGGGAAACACCCCAAACTTAAGAGAGGTTATCCCAACAGGACACGCTGACACCTTCTCCAAACCTGACTTATCAAATTGAATAACGTCTTTGAGCATTTTTCTGGGCTAAGGGGGGTTCGATGCACATGTTTGGGTAATTTAATTATTGGATGTGATTTACATGCTATTATCTATGTGACTTATGAACCCCTGGAGGGCGTGCTTGTTGTTGTTGTAGGACCTTTCCGGGTGGATAGCTACACAAGAGGGAATGATTAGCTCAGAACTTCATGGGGGCTTAAATTCCACAAATGGATGTTGAAACCTCAGCCAGGGGTAAGAAGGGATTTAAGACCCTCACCAAGAATAATAAGGATGTTGACTTTGGAGGCACCCTCGTAGACCTAGACACAAGGGACCTTGCTCTTCCCACATGGACGTTAGTCCTTGAGGGCCATGGACATCACCATGACAACCCTAGACATCATGCAGAACTAGGGTTTCATTTTAGAGGCATTTGTGAGCCTAGTGGCATGTATGGGAATCATTTTAGGCCTCTGGATGCCAAGAACCCCACTTTCCCAGATCAACTTTCCACCTATGGGCCTCAACGCCACCCTATAAGGGCATGATGTCACCCTTGGAGGTGTCTTAGAATRAAAATTAATTTTAMTTATGTCAAAATTGAATTTTGTTGTAAATTGGCCAGGTCGGCCTTGTTTTTTACCTAAAAATTAATTAAAGGTCAAAATTTTGTATAAATAAACATAAAGTACTCTGATTTTCACATCAMAACTTGTCAACTAAGACAAGAGGTCTAAAATTTGCGCCCTAACGAGGGTTATTGGTTGAAAATGTGAGGCATCATTATTGTTTAAGGCTATTTTTTGCATCTTGGATCAATCTTGGAAGTTTTATGGTGATCTTGCATGGTATTCTCATGATTATTCTTGGTGAAAGTAAGTAAAATATGCATTTTGTCATCTATTGAATGGTTTGTTGTATGGTTTTATTTTCTCATACAAGATTATGAAATTGTATGGTGTACTTAATGCTTGAAGTGAGAAACTTAAATTGCTACTTTGTTACTTTTTATTTACCAAGATTTTCATTTAATTGATCTAGTAACTAGTGAAACTCTAGAACCCTAAATTGCTAGCACTCTAAGGGTTTGGACTTAGTTATTGTTGCATAAGTTTTACTCCATAAGAAGGCTAAGGAGAGCAAGGCACTAGGGCCTAGAATTTCCTACACCCTAGCATCTTGTCTCTTGAGGTCAAAGCATATGGGGACTTAAGTTACTACTTATCCTATGCCTTTCCCTCTTAGACTTTTGTGCATCATCATAATTGATTTGCAGCCTTAGAAGAAGCCGTCCACCTTGACTCCATGACCATTGAAGGCACTAGTCCTCTTCTCCTATTCCTTGACAAGACTACACTCAACTTCACTTGTTATCTCTACCAACTTAACCTAACCTACTAACCTATTTTTAAGGTACTAGCCTTGTTGTTGTTTCTAACACTACTACAACCACTATATAGTAGYTCATTTAGCTTATAAGTTAACTAAACCAACCCAGAAAATTGCATGAATAAAAGTATTATCAGTTGGAGTTAAAATGTGCCTAAATTGCTCTTCACAAAGTGCATCTCTGAAGGTTTCTTGCAGTTGTCATCACTCTTGTTTGTTATTGTTACAATAATTTTTGAGACCTCTTAGATTCATTTGTTGATTGATAAGCCACCAAGAATTTGTACTAGGAAATCCACAATCAAAAAATGCTAAAAGTGTCCACTAAATTGCCTTAGCAAGGTACTTTTTTTAAGTTGTTTACTATTGTCATAATTGTTAATTTGATGTTGTTATGAGTACTTTGACAGCCCTTTTAAACTCATTACTTGGCTTATATTAATCTAGAAATTGTAAGTGGAAAAATTACTATCATTTCAAGGTCTTTATATTCTATTACATTGTCCTTATAAGTTACAATTTTTGTATTTATTAATGTTGCTACACATCTATATTTTATGCATAAACTTGCTTGGTAGAAGAATTTTTATATTGAAGTCATTGAATGAAAGCATTGATATCATTGGTTAACGTTTTATGTTTCTTTGGTAAAGGGCAGGTATCATTCACCTTATTTCTCTTAACCCCTGTGACTTAACCATTCCAAGTTACTTCATTCATTTGAGTGACCTAGAGAGAGGTGTTGTATTACATTGGCATATCCTCCTTCATCAACCAACTAGGTCCTGGGACGTCTCCCTTGGAGTGAGGTTTTCCTCCTCCTAAAGAGAAAGAGGTACCTTATTGGGGTGACAATGATAGTGTTACCTATGTGTTACATCAATATAGGCCTACCTGCCTTTTGGCTTGGGAAAGTATAGATTATATGATAACAGGGACTACCCCCCTTGGCTTCGCTAGGAGTTGTCCTAGACAAAGGATTCGAGGATCAGGTGACAGCACCTTAACTCCGTACTTTCCCCCAAGGACACACTCAGTGGATTAAAAACATTTCCATGTTAAACTCGAGGTGTAAAATTGTTGTTGCCTTTATACACACCTGGGTGACGTGGAAGAAATATTCAATCCACTTGGTGTGTCCTTGGGGGAAAGTCTCGAGTCAAGATGTTGTCTGCTGATCCTTGAATCCTATGTCTAGGCCAACTCCTAGTGAAGCTAAGGGGGGTAGTCCCTAACAAAAATACTAAGGCTTGAAACTAGTCTAAGTACAAAAAAGTGAATCTAAGAGTTTATTGCAATAAAGACAATTACAACAAGAGTAAATCTACACTAGCAGCATATATCATTCATATATTCATTGAGGTAACAGACTCATGGAAGAGATATTCAATTATAAAATAATTACACAAGATATATTTAAAGGATATTGATGTTTGCAAGTGAAATAACCATAAGCATTGAGAAATACTTCAAACAAAATAAAGTGTTTCTTTGAAAAATAAAAAATTTGAAGTAAATGGTTTCTTAGAATATGTGATCCAGATTTAGGAGCAGAACAAACTGATTAACGAACTGAATACAATAAACACAAAGATATTAATAATAACACGGATATCCAGTGAACAATATATTTTATTGAATAATGAAATAGGCTGAAATTGTAAAACTACAAAACTGAAACACTTGCTCGAATGGTGGTAGTTATCTCTGAGAAGAGATGTGGCTTCTACGCGCATATGTCTATGTAGAATGGATTACAATGAGGCTCCAGAGGATTTTTTTATATTACTCATGAATTCCAAAACCCTAGACATCCAAAAACCTAACCCTAGAAGGTGAAATGCCAAAAGTCATGTGGGCCCTATGGGTAAGTTGGTGTAATTTGGTACCTCAACTTCCCAGGGTCGTAACTTTTTCATACAACCTATGTTTTAGGTGCGTGATAGCCCGTTGGAAAGGTATTTCAGAGAGATACACATTTCACCATCAAAATATGACTCCGACTACAGTTTGACTGTGGCGAGCCAAAAAAACAATGTTTAGGGCCCCAAAACGGCCCTGGAAGTACAGCAAGATGTGTTGACATGAAAACATACAAAATAAGCCAATTGGATTAGGAGAGAGGCCACTTGTATCCACATGGAGGATGTGTGGGGCTTCATACATCCCCAGAAGTGTAGAACCCATAATTACAAAGTAGTACAGAAGAACTTGTTGAACAAAAAATGGACATGAGGAGCCAATTGGAATAGGTGGATGGCCACCAATATCCACCTGGATCAATATGAAAATTTGAGACCATTGCCAATGAGATCGTGTAATGTAATGTTGAATATGTGATGTACCATGTGGAGATTTATTTTAAAGTTTTATTAGTGTTGAATTGATTATTATTAAAAATTGCTTCTAAATTAAAATGCTTGAAAACGAACTAAACTAATGTGTGGCCTCTCTAGAGGCTATCTCTTTGCTTGGAAATATGCGAAGAACTTTCCAAAGCCCCACAGTCTTCACCAAAAATTTCAATGAAGGTGCCAGAGGTCCAACTTAGGGAGAACCTCAATCATTAATTTCTCATCTGACTTCACACACTCCCTTCATGTGGTTTCCCTAACATCAAGATAACTCCTTTTGAGATTGTCCTAGTTAATATACTCCACACCAACCAGCCTCGGTTCTAATGAATTCCTAGGATCAAGCTAGGCTCGCAAGGGTTCATAGAATACACCGGGGAGCTGAGGGGAAGGTTTATTTTAAACAATAAATAAATTGTAGAAAAGTAAATGTTGTGTTAATTACTAAATCTACACTTACCAACCTCTTTGCAGAGGAGTTGAGGCGATTGGTTTATTTGCGAAAAGAAAGTAAAGAAGAAAAATAAAGTGTTTTCTAATTACTACAATCCAAACTAACCAGCCTCTTTGCGGAGGAGCTGAGGGGACAGGTTTATTTTCCAAAATTGAAATTGCAAAACTTGAAATGAAAACTATCTTAAATGATTGAAGAATTATTGAAATAAAAGTTAAGCAAAATTTGAAATGTGTGATGCTTTGAGAGATTGTGATTCCTTTTACTTAGTTGTTAAGTTGTGAGATATATCAAGCTCAAGACAAAAGAAAAAAGGAAATCATGCATGAACAACAAGAACACACCACCATTGGTTCCCCCCTTGGGGGGGAAGAAGAAAGAGTGAGGCCTCCTTAGCCTCACTTATTTTATTAACTTTCTTTACAATATTTTCTTTCTTTTTTTTGGAGGAGAGATGTGATTCGTATAGCATGGAATCACAAGTGTTACAAGTTCAAAGAGAAACTAATCTTCAAGGTTAATTCTTGGGGTTCAAGTTTYTTCAAAATCTCGCCCAAATTTGTCARAGTGTCCCCTTGTTTTTATTKCGACCTGCTAAAAACTAGAAAAMAAATTTATTAKAATCCACTAAAAATCAMTTTAATAAATTTATTTGACAAGGCAAAACCTAAGCTCAAATTTTCTGAAATTTTCCAAATGCAAAAAATGAAATTTTTTGTAGATTTTTAACAATTTAGGGAAACTAAAGAGGCTTATTTTCCCAATGATATTGCTTGTTGTCCTAAAACGGTAAACAATATTAGTGGGATGCCCAAATGAAAATTTAGACTCTTATGAAATGAAACTACCCTTAGATTTTAGATTTCATCAAAGAATAAGCATAAAGATAGAAAAATTGCAAGCTTGGAGCTAACCTACTTACAAAAACGCAACATGCAAAGAAAAAACTTCTCTAAGATTTATATTTAGAACTTGGAAAAAGAATGTTGTCTCCTTTATACACACCTCGGGTTTAATGTGGAAAAACGTTTAATCCACTGGGTGTTTCCTTGGGGGCAAGTCTCAAGTCAAGGTGTTGTCACCTGATCCTCGACTCCTCTGTCTAGGCCAACTCCTAGTGAAGCCAAGGCAGGTAGTTCCTAAAGAAAAAATATCAAGGCTCAAAACTAAATCTAAGCAATTAGTGTTCTAGGAGTTTATTACAACAAGGACAATACACAAGATAAAATCTAGATCAGTAACATATAATATTCATTCATCATAAAATTGCTTATGAAAGAAGTACTTCAATTCAAAAATATACTTACACAAGATACATTTGGATAAATGTAGATGCTAGCAAGTAAATGATCAGAAGCAAAAAGGATACTTCAAGATAAAGATTTTTTTTGCAAAAGTGAATACTTGAAGCAAATGGCTTCTTAAAATATATAAATTGAGACCAGTGCCAATAATGAGATTGTGTGTTATGTTGTTGAGTGTGTAGAGTACCCTGTGGAGATGTCTTTGAAACTTTTAGAGTTGATTGTGGTTATTATTATGAAATTGCTTGTAAAATTGAAATGCTTGAAAATAAACTAAACTAATGTGTGCCCTCTCCAAAGGCTATCTCTTTGCTTGGAAATTTGCGGAGATTTTGCCAAAGCCCAAAGACTTCACCAACAAGCTCAATGAAGGTGTCAGAGGTCCAACATAGGGAGAACCTAGATCTCAAATTTCTCGTCTGACTTCAAACACTCCCTTTATGTGGCTTTCCTAACATCAAGATAACTCCTTTTGAGATTGTATTAATTAATTTAATCCACATTAACCAGCCCCGGTTCTGATGAGTTCCCTAGATCAAGCAAGGCTCGCAAGGGTTCATAGCATACACCGAGGAGCTGAGGGGAAAGGTTTATTTTCAACATAAAATAAATTTTGAAATTGAAAGATTGCAAAAAAAGGAAACTAACTAAGCAATTATAAATTACTTTGCATAAAGCAAATGTCTAGTCTAGGATTGTTTGTGTAGTGTCTTTGATTGATTTTATTGTTGTTTTTTATCTTTTTTAGAGTAGTGGAATGAAAAACACTAGGACCCTCCTTCATCTATTCACTTTCCATCTCATTCCTTTCAAGGTCACCGAGATTCCCCCCTTGAGGTGATTCTTTCATATCTAAAGTGACGAGAATACCTGCCTAAGGTGACAGTGGGTAGGTGTTCACTTAGTTGTCGTCATTTTGTGGTTGGGTCAGGATTTTCCCAACCTACAACTTGTGCAATAACCTATCTGAACTGACAAATGGGTTATGAATCAGTACTTTCAATACAAACTAGCAATTTGTGAAGGTCGTGTAAACTATGAAAAAGATAACCAAATTTAAAGGCAAATAAGACAAAAAAATGAAAATGTGTGGAAAGACATTTTTTTGAGAATTTAACGAAATAAGAAAAAAAATAATAGAGGAGAAGGCTGAGGAATGGAAATTGAAGAGCCATTTTTGTTGGCCTTCCCTTACTCCCCCAACTCTCCCTATTTCCTCATGTGATCTCATTCTCAATGGGTCTTGGGCCAAGAGAGGAAGCACTAAGAGGAGTAGAGCATTGTACCAAAGATTTTCGATATGAATAGATTGAGCCCCATTAGAATCTGGTTTTCCCATTTGGGTTCCAGGGTAAAATTTCTGAGTTCATACTGATTGGTTGTGTGTGTTGTTTTGAGAAGTCTCATGTATTGTGTTTTATACTCCTCTGCTTCACATTAAATTGTTGTTTGGTTATTGTATGGGTGTGAGAATTCAATCTCTTTCTAGCTCTGTGGATTTATGTTGTAATTTCATTCTACATGTGCATGAAGAATACCGACAGCTCTTAAACCTCAATCATCCAATTCCCTTCAAATTCCAAGATCTATGGCTATTAGGTATTGTTTGTTACAAATATTCAAGAAGTTTCTAATTTGTAATTTTAATAATATGAATGCTGGGTGAATTTMTCCCCCTATAGGTTGTGTTTAGTTTGTTTGGGAGTTTCATTTGTTTGTTGGGCATTTCATTTCATTAGTTGGTCATTTTTTTTAATGGCAAGGGTGAATTTGTCCTTCACTAGATAGAAATTTYTCAATGCCTGGGAGAATTCTCCTTCTCATGGCTTGATTCCTTCCTTTTCCAAGTCGAAGCCCCTCTCTAAATCTTTTGTTTCTCTTAGTTGGGAATTATTCCTCATCCGCGTGTCGTACGAAGACTGTAYGCAGTTGTGGAAGGCGTGTGAATAATCGTTGGGTGTTTCTTTTAGTTGTTAGGTATTTTGTTTGGTTATTAGTCAATTTGGTTTTTTGATCGACCAACACAAGACCGGAATTAGTTGGAAAATTCAATTCAATCAATTGAATTCTCAAATAACAAATCTCAATTGTGAACTCTTCCTCCATCGTTGAGGGAGAATCAGAGAATAGCCTATCCAATCACATTTCTATCAGTTTGGTCACCTCAGGAACAACGATACATTCCCTCACCACTTTCCACGCCTCAAATTAATGTAAGACAAGTACCTTGTATTTTGGTACCTATTTATCAAATGTATTGTATTTTGGTTTTGGTTTTGGTTTTGGTCCTTATAATTGTTTTGCTTGAATTGATGGTTAGAGCGTAGGAAATCTTGGTCGCCACCCTCTTTCCTCCAGTTGTGGTAATCCTTGGGCATGTAACACGTTCTTAGAAATCATATCTCAGTGTTTTGGTGATATCTTCAACTGCTTTGGGGATGGAACTGTTATCGCACAATATGTACTTGTTCAAATCCCACGACAAGTAAGGGATATTGGCGTAACAAATAGGATATCCTATCATTGTCACCTTAATAGGAAATCTCCACTTCTAGGGATGGATTAAAGTCCAACCCAAGGGAGGCATCCCTAGTGACCTAAAGCGCTGGTTAAGCTAAGGATAAGGATAAAAAGTACCCCCCTCTCACTGGTCACTCAAGTCAAATATGTCACAAGGTTTGTGTCCAAGAAAGATGAAGCAAATGAAAGTGATGAAGTGTACCTTCCGGAAACAAGACAATAGAGCATATATATGGAAGTTTCAAGTAAAAATATGATAGTAAAGCTTCAAGAGACAGTGAACCAAGTAAAAATATGCTAGCTAATATAAAAAAAAAAATGCAGCAACGAACAAGTTTACAACAAGAATTAATGAATTGTAACAGCTGCAATAAAAGCTCTTCATAATTGCTTAAAAAGACAGTGAAAAGGTAGCATTTACTAAGAAAAATRATAATCAAATGTTGTAAGCAATTTCTGAAGTGGTTAGCTAGCAATCAAAGTAAATTATGYAGAAAATTTATTGCAGTTAGATGGTTGTAGCAAACATTTATAACAGTAGCAAGAAAGTCARTAATCTAGGCTAAATTAGTGTTAGATTTAGTAAGTAATRGMTTAAGAGAATAGTGTTTGAGTGTTTGATCAATCTTTCAACAAGAGAGAAGTGAGAACTAGTGCCTTTTAGGGATTATGGAGTCTATTATATCAGAAAAATAACTTGGAGAAAATCAATGATTATATTTGTCTAAGAGATAACAAGGTGGAAGCTTGAGAAGTACCAACTTAAGTCCTCAAGCACCCAGCTTTTAAGAGAATATTCAACTAGGGTGTAGGCACTTCTAGGCCCTAGAGATTTATCCTATCCTTAGACTCTTGAAATATACAAATCCAATAAGAATGGGACAAAGTTTATAAAGTGCTAGCACTTTAGGGCTCTAGAAAATTGTCTAGCCAAGATCATCTTAGGAAAAACTAGCAAAACAAAGAGAAAGAAAGAAGCACCTTATGTTTCTTAATCCTATGGTTTTCAAGCAAGCAATTTCATAATCTTAAATATGAGCAAGTAAACATACCATAAAAATTTATCATGAAATGAAAATTGCATATTTACTTACTTCACCAAGAATAATCAAGCACAAAAAACCCTAGATTTGCCAAAATTTCACCAAGAAGTGATCCAAAATGCATCCAAAATAGCCTCCAAGCAACTATGTCTTAGTAATTTCATCCAATAACCCCTTTAGGGTGAAAATTACACTCCTCCCTCTTGTGAAATGTGAGTTATGATGAAAAATAAAAACTGCCAGCCTTATTTGTATGGGAAATCATGGCTTATTTATCCAATAGTTGTGTCTTTTCACAAAAATGAGCCTACATGTCAATTTGCTCAATAAAATTAAAATTTTAATTAATTTTTAACAAAACAATTCTAAATAGGGTGATGTCATCCCATCTAGGGTGACGTCATCCCATCTAGGGTGACATTGGGCCTCCTCAAAGAGATGTTGAGGTTGTTTGGTGAAACGTTGGCCATCCAAAGGCCAGCCTCCATGACACACATGACAAAACTCTCATCCAACATCTCTAAGTATCAAACCCTATCCCTAGATGACGTCATGGGCTACTAGGGTGACCTCCAAGGGCTAGCATCCGGGTGGGAGGAGTTGGGAACTCATCATCTAGGTCTGCCAGAGTGCCTTCAAAGGCAACGTCTTCTTCCTTCACTGTGCAAATTGGTCATCACAATCTCACCCCCAGCTTGGGGTCTCTACATCCATCCTCGGGCTTTAATCCCTCATGAAGGTATGAACTAATCATCTCCTCATGAATACCTATCCACTGAGCAAGGTCTTACAAAGACAAATAGGTACCCCCTCCATGGTTCCATGAGTCATAAGAATCATAACAAGTAAGACACATATAATAATCAAACCACCCGAACATGTGCATCAAACCCCCCTTTTCAAACTAAACAAATTCTCCAATACATTATACAATTTGTCAAATTTAGGTGTGAAAGGAGTGTCAAGACATCCTATTGGGTCAATCATTTCCCAGGTCCAAGGTGTTTCCCAAGAGAAACCCATATAATCCATGTGTGAGTGTGAAGTGGAGTGTGGTAAACTTTTGGGCATGGATTTCATGACATACAAGGGTTTGTATTGTCTCATTTATGGGTGCCTTTGTTGAGGGTGTGTTTCCCTTCGTCTGTGATGCAACATTTTCCAAAGCCCATTTATTGCCATTAATTAATTAAGGTCCAGATAGTGGCTAATCCCTAGGGTTAATAGATTATCTTGGGGGGGAGTACCACAAATTCACTTGAAGGGAGAGGTACACAGAGTGTCATCAGGGTATATTTTATCTTGTAACGCACTTTTGTAGATCCCTCAACAAGTGGGACATCTATAAATTTGAAATTGTATTTTTGCAACTCTTATGCTTTTAAGAGATAACGGTTTAATGTTTCTCAAGACCTCTTGGGAGAGCATATGGAAGGTTTTATGTTTGGATTTTATCTTTTTCCATCTACTTTCCCCTATGGGCCTTTAGCCCCTTCTTCCCATTAAATGAGGTACAATCCCTTCTTGGATCGGTACACCCAAAAATCCCAAAAGATAAGGATACAGAAGGAAAGAAGTGTGGAAGGTGATAAGTATGATCAGAAATGGATGATGACTCTTCAAGGAACCCCCCAGTAGCACCTTACTCTTGAG
This sequence comes from Picea mariana, assembly GCA_032191745.1. Lineage (NCBI taxonomy): Eukaryota > Viridiplantae > Streptophyta > Pinopsida > Pinales > Pinaceae > Picea > Picea mariana. Next base: position 186,180 of record JASDQU010738813.1, read on the forward strand.
GGTGACCAACTTACTAGGAAAAAATGACACCCACCAGGGTTAAATAAGGAAAAGACTATAAATTCCAAGCAACGTTCTATAATCAAGAAATATTATTTGCAACATGTTCAAATGATTTAAATATTAGAGTGACACTTACCATGATACTTGAACTCATTGCCTCATGGAGAAAGACCCATTTCCCTTTGGGACCAAGCCAGTGTGGTGGATGTTGTTGTTGATGATGATATGTATAAGGCATCAATGAGAAGGGAGGGCTATGTTATGTCCATCTAGCTCTCGGCACTCCATTTCTCCAACCTGTGGTCCTTGAGACATAATCTCCTTAGTTACCCCTAGGTTGGGGGTAACGGGAACGTTTCCTCATTGTGTTGAATCTTACGGCACATAAAGAAATAATAATCCAGGTTATGTCCCTAGTTAGGAAGATAGGAGGACATAACATGGGCTCTAGAGGAATCCCAGATTAGTGTTGTTGACCATGTGCAAGGACTCGGATTCACATATGTGAGTGAATTGTATATTCGCATTGAGTTGTGTGTAACCAAGCCATTTTATTTTGTTCAAATATTGGTAAAAGAAAATATTAACCCGAGGTTTGTTTTGATTACCACAAGAGCTTTCTCAAATAACTAGAGTTCTCATAAACAAGAACACATATGTATTTCCATTACCTTGCTTGTAGAGAGGTTCTACAGGTTATGCATACTATGAGCCTCTAGAGTAGATACCTTG
>JASDQU010738813.1:199066-209688 GCA_032191745.1 Picea mariana
CGGAAGACTTCTTCTTGATTATCTCTTCTTGGGCAGCAATCTGTGGAAGGGGTTTACCTTGACATTGGCCTTTATCCTTTAGCCCTCCTTTGACCAGATTGCCTTAGGGACGTCTCCCTTGGACTTGCCCTCCTAAATAGAGAGAGCTCCCCATCGAGGTGACGGTGGGTGGGGAAGCTCCTGTTACGCCGGTTTCAAGCCCTGACTCAAGCACTTGGACCTTTCCTACAAACCGTGCGATAACAGTTACTACAAGTGTTTTGCTTAAATCAACAGTTAGAGGGTAGTTAATCTTGGTCACCACCCTCTCTGCTCCGATTGTGGTAATCCTTGGGCATGTAACACGTTATTTTAAATTATATCTCAATGTTTCGGTGGTATCTTCAACTTCTTTTGGGTTGGACCATTTCCTCATTGCATTAAATCTCATGGCACACGGAGAAACGAGTTTTTATAATCCAGGTTATGTCCCTAGTTAGGAAGATAGAAGGAACATAACATGGGCTCTGGAGGAATCTCAAATGAGTGTTTTTACCATGTGCAAGGACTTGGATTCACATATGTGGGTGAAGTTTCTATTCACATTGAGTTGTGTGTAACCTATCCATTTTCTTTTGTTTCAAATATTGGTAAAAGGAAATATTAACAAGAGGTTTATTTTGATTTCCACAAGAGCTTGCGACTAAAGTTTTCATAGGTAAGAACACATCTATATTTCCATTACCTTGCTTGTAGTAGAGAGATTCTAGAGGTTATGAAAACTATGATCCTCTAGAGAAGAGACGTTGGAATAAATTCATAAACAAGACCCTACAAACGAACCCAAGAAGAAGAAGCCATAGATCCATGTATAGGACAGAGGGACAGAGGCATTGTGACCTTTCTTTAGATTGGGAACTATGTACAAGGAAGAAAACACATCCCGAGACAAAGATAAGAAATTTAGTATGTCTGTGAAGTGAGTGGGTTATAAGTCCCTCATTTACATATCAGATATGGCAAGTTGGGAAGCTATATGGCCAAGGTTTGGAACAGTTCCAGGAAGAGATCCATCCAAGGTACCTTTTCTTGAGAAAGGGAGAGATTTGCATCATTTTTATCCCCCAATAACTGGTGCCATGAGTTCTAAGCCTGAAGTTACATGCTTAAGCCAAGAAACCGATAATCAGAAAGAGAAAGAAATGTTCATATTGAAAGAGGGCTTTGCACAAGGATGCAGGTAATATCATGCATGGAATTATGTTGAAGTCTGACATTGGGCACCCAATAAAATCTGTCCAGGAACACTTGAAATCACAAGTCTGACTCAAGAAATTGCAAAGAGAAGGCATCCTACAAAGATCCTAATGTTTTAATGAAGAAATGGAGCTATATATATGTGTGTGTTGGTGTGATATATAGATAGGTGCCGACCTATGATCAACTTGAGTCGACTTGGTATTGATTTATGGTTTAATTTTATTTTGGATGAGAGGGTATGTTATCCCCATTTTGTGGGATAACTAAAGAGATCGTGTCTCGAGGCCCTCAGGTTGCATATATGGAGTGGAGAGAGACTACATGACCAGCAGTATCCATTTGCACAAATGGAGGCCCTTCTCACCACCACAGAGGTCAGGATTTTCATATGGCATCCACCACACCAACTGGCTTCTGAGAGGCATTGGGCCTTGCTCCATGAGGTACAATTTAGGTATTATGGTAAGTKTCATTTCAATATTTGAGGCATTTTAGTATGTTGTATTTTAGACTGCTTTAAATTTCATGAGATATGCTTGGACATTATGCATTTTTCCCTATTTCACCTTGGTGGTTGACATTGTGCCTTAGTAAGTGGTCTTCCTTAGGGATGGGTTTTCTACTAGAAACTCCCTTGATAAGACGTTGTATTGTTCCTGACCACACTTACCACTTTTCATCATTTAAACCCACTTGTTTCCTTATCTCTTGGGACTTTAGGGTGTATTGACCCAAGAAGGGGTTGTCCCTCATTCTATGGGAAGAAGGGGATGAAGGCCCAAAGGGATTGTCCCTCCCAAAGCCTATATCCCTTAGTTTGTCTGGTGGATCCATTGAAGAATATTCCCTTTCCACCCTTGATAAATTTCCCTTGAAGCTTGTCTGGCGACTCCATTCTCCATGAACCCACCTTTCCCTCTTTCCCCCTTTCCCTCCTTCTGTGAGACTTGATCTCACCTGGCAACTCCATTGAGGTGTCCTTTTGGTCAATGGAATTATGGCACCATGGTATGAACCCTCATCTAGAACTTTTTATGACTCAAAGATGGAATTTTTACGGATGGAAAAGGAAAAGGCTGCTAATAAAGCTACTAAAGAAATGATGAATCACGTAAATGAGTTGTTTCCTGCCCTTGACGATGAAGAAGTGCTTGAAGAAGAGACATATGAAGAAAGTTACCAAGATGATATTGATGAATTTTCTCATGATGAAGATCCATATGGTGTATTTGAAAAAGATGAAGCACTCGCATGTGCCTTTCCACCTAATGATAACATCTATGTCACTACTCCTCCTGCACATGAAAACAAAGAGATGATAATTTTTGGTCTTATGAAAGAACCTTTACACATGGTTGACGAGCATATAGACACTTTCATACAGATTGGTAGACGTAGGTGGGACTTTGGTCGTCTAATTTTCGATAGAGACCCCATTTATGACATTGAGGGTACCCCTCAAGAAAATGGGTTCAAGTTGTCATCTTCAGAGGACTACTTTTCATTTGTATATGGTTCATATGTTTGGGAGCCTGATGATGACATAATTACAGATTTATTCAAGGACACTTAGCCAATTTCATCCTCAATTTTGGAGGAAAACTAGGACATGGCCACCTCAAAGCGATCAGAGGCTCATTCTTCAAAGTGGAAGTGTTTTCATCTTGGTTATTTTCATGAAGATTCACATGTGAAGAGGTGGTGTTTTTCTACACTTGAGCCTATTCCTTACCTCTTACCCTTTTATCCAAGAGACCATGCAATATTCTTTTGATCTCTCATTTCCTCTCAGTCCTCGACAAGTAGTGAGTCTTTTTACGCAGATGAAATTGAGCCTTCATCTAAATATAGTATCCCCCTTCAGAGATGGATTGATCAAGCTTGTGGTTATCACTTCAGGCATGATTCTTTGCATGATCAAAGTAGTGGATATTATTTCCAGCAAGATTTCCTCCCTCCCACCAATCTCCATGAGTTGTATTTCATGATCGATTATAAGTGTGTTTATACTCATGATTATTATGTGCTTGACTTATCTTTGTTGTATTATATAATTAAGCACAAGGGAAGATACTTTGATGAGATGATCAGTTGGTTGCACTGGTTGTATGACTTCACCTGACATCATCCATCACTTGATCTTCAAGGCCCTAAGGCCCCAAGTAAGTAGGTAGGTCATTTTTATTTCTTTCTTTTGCATCTTGATTGCTCATATTAGTTTAGATGCATTTAATTTTCATTTTTCTACTTGCATATTGATTTCATGCTTAGTTTAGAATATTTTGAAAAAATATCAATTTTTTTCCTTTCTAGATTAAATTTCATTTTGAGGTTTTTATGTATATGGATGAAGGGTGATAGCACCACCCTAGATGCTCTGATGCTTTTCTCTGAGTTTTGGCAGGAACATGTTTATCAGAAGATGTTGTGGTTCCCATGCACTCTACGGCGAGCACAGGTCCCCAAGTAGGAGCCAAATGGTATCCCCATTTTGTGGGATAACTAAGGAGTTCATGTCTCGAGGCCCTCAGGTTGCAAATATGGAGTGTCGAGAGACTACATGACTAGCAGTATCCATTTGCATAGATGGAGAACCTTCTCACCACCACAGAGGTCGGGATTTTCAGATGGCATCCACCACACCAACTAGCTTTTGAGAGGCACTGGGCCTTGCTCCATGAGTTACAAGTCAGGTATTATGGTAAGTGTCACTTCAATATTTGAGGCATTTGAGTATGTTGTATCTTACATTGCTTTAGATTTCATGAGATATGATTGAACATTATGCCTTTTTCCCTATTTCACCTTGGTGGTTGACATTCTCTCGTAGTAAGTGGTCTTCCTTGGGGATGGATTTTCTACTAGGAACTCTCTTGACAAGTCATCGTATCATTATCGACCATACTTACCACTTTTCATCACTTAAACCCCCTTGTTTCCTTATCTCTTGGAACTTTAGGGTGTATTGACCCAAGAAGGGATTGTCCCTCATTCTATGGGAAGAAGGGGTTTAAGGTCCCAAGGGATTGTTGTTGGGTAAAAGATAAAATCTTATGTATAAACCTTCCATATGCTTCACCCAGGGATCCCCCAAGAAAGAAATGAAAATCTTATCTGTAAGAAAACGGGGACCCACAAGAATAATGACTAAGATTGTTTAAAGGGTTAGTTGGAGGATAGGAGATCTCATCACGAGTCGGCCTATCATGATCATGGACATTTAGTGGTATGACATTACCATCATATGGCCACCAAGCCAAGGTAATGGCTCTTAGTTGCATGGTTGAGAAAAAGGGGGTATCATCATGAGCCAGCCTTCGCATTTCCACTACGTGTTTGTGAGTGACATTGTCATTTTCTGGACACCACGCCACGACAATGGCCTTCAACTTGTCCCTAAATTTTGAAAGAAACAAAGAATGGAAAAACGATAGGCTTGGAAAAATTGCATTGCAAACAAAGGTGCCACACACCCTCTACAAAGGCACCTGTGAATGAGACACTACAACCCCTTGTATGTCATGAACCTCATGCCCATTGAGTCTACTTTACATGGCTTAGAGAGGGATCTCTTGGAAACACTCCTTGACCCAGGGAAACATCTACCCAATAGGACACCTCGCAAACCCTCCCATATCCAAGCTTAGCAAGTCACATAATGTCTTTGAGCACTTAATTGTTTGATAGAGTAATCTTTGATGCACATGCTTACGTGGCTCATTTATTGACTTGATTTACTTATCGTGATATTTTGACTTGAGATCCTTGGAGGGCATGCTTATTTGTCTTTGTGGGACCTAGTTGGTGGATAGTTTTGGAGGAACAGGCCTAGCTTGGGCTTCCATGGGGCTTGAAGCCCACAGGTGGATGCCAAGGGCCCTCATGCCGGATGAGAGAGATGAAACTTTGGAGGCCTAGAAGATGACTTGAGAGACATAACCTAGCCCCTGCATGCCAAAAGTTTTACCTAGGAGAGGCAAAACATCATATTTAAGAGCATGATGTCACCTAGGGAGGCTAGGGCTTGGTGGTGAGCTTACCACTCATTGACACATGGAATTTTTGAGAAGGATGAGGCTTTGACCATGAATAAAGTGACTTGGATGCTTGGCATGTGGCTTTGGGAAACATAACTACACTCCTCCTACACCAACAACTTGCTCCTAGTGTCAAAATGTCCCCTAAAGGGGTGACGTCACTTTGAATTAGGGTTTCTTTTTATGTAAAAGTAAATTTTAAGTGAATTGTTTAATATTATGTGTAAAGGGGAAATATTAAGGTTGTTGACCCATAGTATTGTGGTCTACCCTAAAATTACATGGAAAAACTATTTGAGTGACACTTTGTAATAAATAGAGATCATAAGATCTCATGTAAATCATAACTCTCCCATTTGGAGAGGTCTTTGGATGAAATTCTCGCTAGCCTTGGAGGATTTTCTCTCTTTTGCATATTGTTATGGTTTGTTCTTGCTATTGATGGTGAAAAGTGATGTGCTAGGCTTGGAGACACTTTCTTCTGCATGTGGATGGACTTAACTTGGAAGATTAGGGTTTGATCTAGCTTCTTGCGGAATTGGTAAGGGAAAAATATGCATTTATTGTCTTTTGTCTTGCTCTTTCCATAATTATTGTTTGTTAAAACCCTTGGAGGAGTATAAGGTCATACACCAAGCTCCCCAAGGTTTGTTTACTTTTTCAAGAAAGGTTAATTTTCACAAGGTGTCTTGGAGAACTACAAGAGTGTACACCATCCAAGGTCACCTTGGTTTGTTTTGCAAACCCTAGGAAGTAAAAGGTTGTGCCAAGAGAATTACAAGGGCGTACACCCTCTTGGAATCTCCTAGTTTGACTTAGCTACACTTGGGAATTACAAGGGCGTACACTCCCAAGTGCTTAGCCAAGCCATCTCTTTCATTGACCCCATAAACCCAATAGTAAGGCATTGATCATTTTTCAGGTTTACATTGGAGATAGAAAATATTTGCATTGATAAACATGACAGTTTCACTTTTTGAAGCTCTCTCACTTGGATTGTATACTTGATTCTACTAGCATCCTAGCCTCCTTGAGGCATCCTCTTTTTTCAAAAAATGATTGTTGTTGTTAACAACTAACCCTACAGCCATAAAGCTGCAGAAACCTTAATTGTTCTAACCCTAATATCTCACAAACTAACCCTAGACTTACGCTAAACTTTTTCCCTCTTATTCTACTTGCTATAGTGCACTTTTTGGGAAAATTTTGGGCAAGTTTCATTGGATAATTTTGCTGCTGTAATGCATTGTATGATACAGCCATAAGGCTGATAAATTTTACTACAGAAATTTTTTATAACAGCCTTGTTTGACTCCTCAAGTTTCATACTATTTTGTGCAAGCTAGACTAGTCATTGTTGGTTCACCTATTGCATGTTTAAATGAACTTGTAGCAGATTTAATTTTCAGCCTTTGTTATCATTATATTGCTGATAATTAATATTGTTTGATCGCTGCAATTTAGGGATAGCAAGCTTAACTTGATTGTCCACCTAACATACCATATGCAAGTGTATATTTTCTTGTGTCTCGAGCAGGTACAAACACTTTTGCAGGTACCCAAAGACTCAGTAACTTTAAACCACCCAGAGACGAGTCATCAAATCCTATTTTATCTTTCCATAATTGACCTTTAGGGGGATACCTCTTTTCCTTACCTTCCATCTATCTCAATCCCCCCAGGGTCACCGGGATTACCTCCCTAGGGTGACCTAGTCACCCTTGAAACACATGACCTATATCGAGGTGACATTGGGTATAGTGTCCCTTAAGTTGTCGCCACTTGGTGGTTGGGTCAGGATTTTCCCATCCTACAACTTGTGTGATAACAAGGCCGACCTTTATAGATCATTAAACGTTGAAGTAAAGATAAAGTCAAAGCCAACCTGAATTTGAATTGGGGATCCAACCTCTTTGTGGAGGTAACCTATGAATAAAAATAAGTTCGACCTTTGAATTTGTTGTTGGATTTAAGGAAACAAGTTTGTGTCTACATTGAAGAGTTATTTGCTTGTAGACTAGATTTCCCCCCTTTGGAGAGCCTTTGAAGGATAAATGGTCACTTTGGGATCCGGCTTGCCATGTGGAGGACTAAAATGTCCACTTGGATGATGCATGGGGGTTGGAGCATGCACCTTGAATCCCACATGCTCACATTTGCAGATTAAGTTTGTTGATTTAATGGAGGAAGAGGATCTTGGAAGGGCGTTTGGACGCTGGATGCTACACCAAAGCCCCCCCTGTTCACTTCATTTATGAGATAKGTYATCCTTCAGGGATCATGCCCCTAGATCTTGTACATGTGGCATGAATGCCCCCAAATTTTATTGTTTTATATTTTTTAATTGTTGAAGAGGGCCTTCTACTCCTCCATAGGCTAGAATAGGGGTTTTAAGCTTGGAAAAYCAATGCTTTAATGTAAAGGAAGTTGAGCATCTCCTCTATAAATAGAGATGCACTTCCTCTCATTTTGATTACAAGTTGAGGGAGAAATCCCTTAGGAGGTATGAAATTTATTAGAGTATCTTTGTCTTGGATTTGTGCTATGGATGGAAGATTAGGAAGTTTTGTTGAGGAGATCACGTGTGGATGTTTCTTCTTGTTTTAGTGGATGATTCACGTTCTAGGGTTACTTGATGCATAAAGACTTGGCTAGTGAGGGTTCTTTCCAAGTATTTATGTTTATTCATGATGTTTAAGTGAATGCTCTATCTAATGGTTGATAAGTTGTATGATATCTTGTCCTCTTGGATAATTTTGTTTAAAACCCTAAGAAGGATTGTAATGGTGCATCCCCTTCCTTGTTCTGAATTCATATTAATCTTGTTGAATCATTTAAGACCAAGTTTAGGTATTGTGATGGTACATCCCCCTAGTATTTGATCTAGTTTCCACATTGATCCCTTGGTGGAGGCCATAGAAGACATAGGACGACGTTAGGGATTGTGATTGTACATCCCCCTAATCTTGTCTTCCTAAAGAATTAGACCTAGGTGGCATGATGATACATTCCCCTAGATATTAATTCTTGAGTTTTCCCTTGCTTTCACTCACCGTTGAAGTTGCAACACATTGACTCCATATTCCCAATGAAAATACATCGATGTCTAGTCCTCCAACCACTTTAATACCCTAAATCTTACCAAAACCATTTTGCTCAAACTCACTCTTTACATTCATCTTGAGCTTCCTTTCCCCAAGTCCTAGCAATTTTAACCCAAGGAAACCCCCTTGATATGGAGAAGAGTTGACCTAAAGTGAAAGAGGGTTGGCCAAGTAGCAGTGCCCTCCCTCTTGGTTACATAGAATAGCACTTGAGCTTTCGTACTTTATCTCTATGAGTGTGAGTTTGTGTGATAACAATGCCACCCACCAAGGTTGAACTCCCCGAAAGGCATAAATAAGTAAATGGGACCAGGTACAAGTTCTTGGAGATTTTGACAGAAAAGTTTGACCTTATTGGAGTGCGTTCACCAAACAAAAGTGCTTATGTTTAACAATTTTCCCCCCTTGAGGGTTGCAATTATGAAATTTGATTAGTATTCAAATTTGACAAGTGAACATACACAATCAACAAGACTGAAATACAACATATGAGATAACATCATTGGATTACTTACAAATAAATAACTATACAACCAACCAAAATTATTAAAAAAAAACTCCCAGAGTCAATATATCAAAGCGATCATGAGAGTTCGATTCATGTAAAGATAAAATTTAAACAAATTGCTTTGTAGTTGCAATCTTATGTTCAAATTATAGAAGAGCATTTATAATCAATAACTGGGTAAATTCATATCATCAGTTCAATGCTTTGAAACTAGTTTTGTCAGTATGCTTGAATTTTCTAATACTTTTTTTCTCAAATTAATCCAAATGTAGTGGAGATAATGAGTTATGTTAATAGAAACTATGTTGGGTTCCAATACCAACAATTCCTTTGTCCCCAATTCTCTTACAAAAAGCTTAAAACAAAATCAAAATCAAGCAACAAATGGGACCTCTTCTAGGATTGGATATGATGTAAGGTTTGGACTCTGGTGTCCTTTTCGTGTATTAACTCCAGTCTTTTTGTATTGATTTCTAGCCTTGTTGGCTCTCACAAGTCGAGTTTTTGTTATAAGGCGTTAGGGGACCCTGATATGGTGGACCCTTTCCTTGAAAATGCTTGGATGATTGCAATGATGGTACCTCCCAAATCTCCCCAAAAATTTCTTCCAAAGGTGGTTCACAAGGTAATGTCATTTCTGACCCTCATGAAATTTTGATTGATATTCCTATAAATTGATATGATTCTTCTCGTAATGCTCCTATGTATTTAGGGTATTTTGTTGGGTGTGTACTACATGAAACTATCATTTATAACTAGGTCAAGGAAGCCTATGATCCACGTGGTTGGTATTTTCGCCATGACCTATAGCTCAAGTGACCCTAGCAAAAAAATCATATTATCTGCCAAATCTTGTATTCAATTGGCAAAGTGGGCATTTTGTGTTTACAAGAACTCAATATAATTGGATTATTGCTTCATACAACCTTATCTATCATTTGGTGAAGTGTTAAGTACTTGTATTTGAATCATTCTAATGAGAAAAGTAGGGTTGATACCCTAATTTCACCTCAACGTACTAATGTTGTCAATTATTAGGGATCTAACCCCTCACAACAATTTGTTTAGACTTCACTTAATATTTTGGGTTTGGACAATACTCATGCATCTAATAACATAGGTGAAAGAGCTCAATTTTGGCATGAGATAGTTGATGAGCTTCCAGACGACCCCCAGCTTAGTTGTGGAGATTTCAATATGGTTGAAAACCAAGAAAACAAAGAAGGGCTCTTACATGTCAAGATACCATACGGTAAAATAGAATCCTAGATGGCCTTCAATACCCGACTAGGTTTGCATGACCCTAATCATTTCAATCTCTAAGAATCTTCAGAACTTTGGTTCATCCAGAATAATTTTCATACAGGCTAGGAGAAAATTCTGCAAAATTGAAAAGACAATGCTATCATAAGAAATCTTTCTATTTTGATTCCTTTAGGGTCAATCGACCTGCATTGATGTCACAACCACTCCCTTTGATCAACCAACCTATCTGATTTAATATTTTATGGGATGCTCAAAAAATGCATATGCATAGAACACACCATATCATGAATACTCCCATCTTCAAAGCCTTGGTTATGTTCCATGGATCCAAATTGTTTGTTACTTTTTGCCTATAACCTATGGCATTGATGGGTTTATTACATGGTGGGAAGATGTTATTGCACATATGATCTGAAATTGGATCAACTAGAAGAAGACTAGAGAATGTTGGTAGGATCAACTAACAAA
>JASDQU010738813.1:209708-233845 GCA_032191745.1 Picea mariana
TGCAATCTTATGTTCAAATTATAGAAGAGCATTTATAATCAATAACTGGGTAAATTCATATCATCAGTTCAATGCTTTGAAACTAGTTTTGTCAGTATGCTTGAATTTTCTAATACTTTTTTTCTCAAATTAATCCAAATGTAGTGGAGATAATGAGTTATGTTAATAGAAACTATGTTGGGTTCCAATACCAACAATTCCTTTGTCCCCAATTCTCTTACAAAAAGCTTAAAACAAAATCAAAATCAAGCAACAAATGGGACCTCTTCTAGGATTGGATATGATGTAAGGTTTGGACTCTGGTGTCCTTTTCGTGTATTAACTCCAGTCTTTTTGTATTGATTTCTAGCCTTGTTGGCTCTCACAAGTCGAGTTTTTGTTATAAGGCGTTAGGGGACCCTGATATGGTGGACCCTTTCCTTGAAAATGCTTGGATGATTGCAATGATGGTACCTCCCAAATCTCCCCAAAAATTTCTTCCAAAGGTGGTTCACAAGGTAATGTCATTTCTGACCCTCATGAAATTTTGATTGATATTCCTATAAATTGATATGATTCTTCTCGTAATGCTCCTATGTATTTAGGGTATTTTGTTGGGTGTGTACTACATGAAACTATCATTTATAACTAGGTCAAGGAAGCCTATGATCCACGTGGTTGGTATTTTCGCCATGACCTATAGCTCAAGTGACCCTAGCAAAAAAATCATATTATCTGCCAAATCTTGTATTCAATTGGCAAAGTGGGCATTTTGTGTTTACAAGAACTCAATATAATTGGATTATTGCTTCATACAACCTTATCTATCATTTGGTGAAGTGTTAAGTACTTGTATTTGAATCATTCTAATGAGAAAAGTAGGGTTGATACCCTAATTTCACCTCAACGTACTAATGTTGTCAATTATTAGGGATCTAACCCCTCACAACAATTTGTTTAGACTTCACTTAATATTTTGGGTTTGGACAATACTCATGCATCTAATAACATAGGTGAAAGAGCTCAATTTTGGCATGAGATAGTTGATGAGCTTCCAGACGACCCCCAGCTTAGTTGTGGAGATTTCAATATGGTTGAAAACCAAGAAAACAAAGAAGGGCTCTTACATGTCAAGATACCATACGGTAAAATAGAATCCTAGATGGCCTTCAATACCCGACTAGGTTTGCATGACCCTAATCATTTCAATCTCTAAGAATCTTCAGAACTTTGGTTCATCCAGAATAATTTTCATACAGGCTAGGAGAAAATTCTGCAAAATTGAAAAGACAATGCTATCATAAGAAATCTTTCTATTTTGATTCCTTTAGGGTCAATCGACCTGCATTGATGTCACAACCACTCCCTTTGATCAACCAACCTATCTGATTTAATATTTTATGGGATGCTCAAAAAATGCATATGCATAGAACACACCATATCATGAATACTCCCATCTTCAAAGCCTTGGTTATGTTCCATGGATCCAAATTGTTTGTTACTTTTTGCCTATAACCTATGGCATTGATGGGTTTATTACATGGTGGGAAGATGTTATTGCACATATGATCTGAAATTGGATCAACTAGAAGAAGACTAGAGAATGTTGGTAGGATCAACTAACAAAGTTGATTGAACCGAGTCCACTAGATGATAGAGAAGAACCAACTAAAAGAAGATCAACAATGAAAACGCCTAGAGTATCAAGTACATTGGGTCAACTAATGCACATGTGTTGACCAAAATGGGAGATTTCTTAGACCGCACAAAAAACATGAATAGTGTTAGAATATAATGGATGTGCTCGTTTTACCATTGACAATATCACTATTGTCACCCAACCATAGGCCGAAGCCACCCTCCAAGCACCTTAACCTTGACAGAGAATCACTCTGAAAGCAAACCCTAGGCTAGATAACCAAACAAAGGGTAGTGCACCTTTCCCCAAGGATAGTGCACCAACAAGAGCTGATCAGATAGTCCAAACCCTAGCCAAGAGATAGTCCAAGCAATGGCAGCTCTCCTCAAACCTGTGCACAAGACTGGGCACTGCAGTGCGCACAAGTTGTTGCTCTGCAATTCTGAGACTACCTGCCAAAATGAAGACTGACCTCTTGTATTTATAGTAATTCTGGATAACTGCCTAGGCTGACTTCTTATTCTGGGTATCTATCTTTTCGGTATATTTTATTTATTATGATCGACTTCTTCTCTTGGAGGCTAATAACCTAATATAAGTTATCTTCTTGAGTTGACAAGTCTTCTAGGGTTATTAGCCAACTCATTAGGGTTTCTCTTTCTTCCCGGAGTATTCTATCCTCATCAGGTTTACACGTGGAGGTAAATACCTCCCGCAACTACCATAATATCAACACTCCCTCCTAGTTAGGGAGGTATTACAGGTAATGGTCTTGAGCACAAAAACATACCATTCACCCGGTAGCATCAACATAGTTGTATAGACTAGATCATGACCAGATCATGAGCACCATCATCATCATCAGTGTCATCAGCTGCATCATCTCTTGAAACCATATTGGATCTGAGTAATCAGACATGATGCTCACTCCATAGAGTGATACAAGAGCCATTCTTCTAATCTTTGTCCTTTGATTATCCATCTAACTGATAATCATTTCCAATACTATTGATAGTCTTCAAGGCAATCGAAACAAAATAGAACACAATTGTGTCTATCCATAGTAGTACATAACTACAATCCAATGGTACACTACCACACCAAGTAACACACATGTACTTGATCAACAACGTATAGTCACTAATAGTGGAACACATCCACCACAGTAGTATACATCTACTATCATACAGTCTTCATAACAATCATCTGATATCAACCTGCACAGAAACAATGTTATGATATAAACTGAATCATCTAGGCCAATCTTTCACTCACATCTGTGAGATCTGAAAGAATATATGCCCTCGGAGTAGAACAAAGAGATATCTGGACTATTCTTCTCAAGCAAGGAAGAATAATTGTCCTGTCTTCTGAACCTGGACCATTCCCCTCCCTGGGCCATTCTTCCTACACTAATCAAAGTGCACTCTGGAGAGAATGTATAAACCCTAAGAAATGCATGTCCCTGATTGTTGAGCCTGGACCATTCCCCACCCTGGGCCATTCTTCCTACACTGATCAAAGTGCACCCTGGAGAGAATGTATAAACCCTAAGGAATGACTGTCCAGACCATTTCCTCTGTTAACTACAAGAGGAAAAGACTATCCTGTACCAACCTCCAAAACGGACCATTCCTCATGTTAACCACAATGAGAAATCGTTGTCCAGCGAGGTGAGCCAGTCTTCTTGAGTAACCCTCAAGAAGAGAGACTGCCCTAGACCACTCCCCATGTTAACCCTTAAGAAGAGAGACTACCCTAGTTGTTTATGATACATCAGCAATCTGGACCATTTCCCATGTTAACCATAATGAGAAATTGTTGTCCGTCAAAAATCTCAATCCACTTTCCGAACTGTAAAGGAAACTGCTCATCCTGGACCATTTTTCGAACTGGAAAATGACTGACCATAAATCAATACATAGCAGTGCTCCCTCCCAACCTGGGAATCATCTCTTCCTTTTTCAATAATGAAGTCGTCTCCACGAGCTCCATCTTGAGTACGCAAACTCTTTTATCTTGGACAGAAAATTTGCCAAGATGTTTGTTTATCTGCTCATCTATGGAGATGTGTATTGGAGAACCTCTTTCTCCTTTCTAAACTTCATCATGGATAATGTAATTCTTGATTTCAAATGTACTTCGTTCTGGAGCATTGTTCTTCTTTGAAGGATTCATGTATCTCTGATCAATAGAGTATATCATTGTTAGAAAACTGGAACATATCCATGTGGCACTCCTCCTGTCATCATGAGATCTGATCTACTGAGTAATCATCTTGATACAATATCTCTTTTATAGAAAATCTTCACCACGCTTCTGTTTTGCACTGGAGGTTCTCCACCAAGTTGTCTTCTTATATCTGCATACAGGGGTCTCTTTCTGGTATGCCTCAAAGTCTTGAGGTTGCTCTTCATACTCTCTTTATTCAATTTCTCTGGAGAACATTCTTTTCAATCATCTTATGTAGAACTCCAACTCATGAATGTTACGGAGGATATAATGACTCATGTAGAGATATGTCTGGTTTACTGAAACAAGTAATCATCGTAGTCTTCTCCCTCCATCTGGGAGAACCTCTAGTTCTAGATCTTGCAATGCTTTCATTCATAAGTCTTCCATACACTGTTCTTCGTCACAATTTTCATTTCCTCTGTTTGATTTCTTTTAGTGAGTTCATGTCAGGCTGGTAATCTTGTGATATAATGACTGGTTGTTATGGCTTCACTTGTTTCTTGGAATCTTCATGTTCTTCCTGATGTGTTTCTTTAGTTATCGGGTCCATGGAGTTTCCTATAGATTCCATGCCTTAGAGATTCCATTTCTTTCTTTCATCATACGATCACGGATGTGGATGGACAACCAAGGATACTTTACGGCTTCTCTTCGAAGAAGACTTCTTCTGAGGTTGAACTGGACACGTACTGTCTTTCATGGCTACTACCATGGATATATACTTCATCATCTTCAATGGATCATAGGATTAGCTCCCTCCTAATCTTTACTTCATGTATGAGTGCATATAATCGGCTCCCTCTGTCTAACAGAGTCCATGCTTCCATCTGCATCCTTATTGTCTTCTACAATATATAATTGGCTCTCTCTATCTAACAGAATCCACGCTTCCATCTTGTTGTCTTCTACAAAACGTCATAAGTCTTTCTCCAATTTCCTCTTGATTGCTGACTTCTTTTTGTCTTTGCTTCTTCTAAGTCTCTCCATGATTGATTCAGCTTATCTTGCAATAGCTTCCACGTGATTTGTTTGACGTATTTCATCCTTTCATATGTATTATCTAATGATATCCATCTTATCTTGTTTCTCTTCCATAGGTATAGTTCTTCTTGGAACACATTATCATCCAAGAGATAGATATACAAGATATGTATAGAGACTATGCAAACAAGATATGTACAAGAAATAAGAAGAGTATCGTTACCTTTAGAAGAAGAAGTCTCTTCCATCCTGCTTAGTCTTCTTTGTAGGTTCATTTTCTTTGGAAATTGATGCTTCGTGTTTCTCCTTTATTTTCTTTAGCTCGGGACAATGATTCTTGTAGTCACCATACTTTCAACAGTTGAAGCATTGTATTTCTTAAATGTCTTTCTCTTGATTTGGCTTCCTCCTTGAGCCAAACTTCCTTTTGTTCCTGAAATTCTTGAATCTTGTTGTGAAGGCTTGATCATCGTACTTCTTTTGGGGTTTCTCTTTTGCACTAATCCTAGATTCTTCTTGAGCACAACAAGTCCAAAGTTCTTCAAATGTCAGATACTCCTTTCTTGTGTTCATGCTTGCGGAAAATGCATCCCACGTCTTGGGAAGACCATTGAGTACTATGTTTACCAACTCCTTCTCTGAGATGATCTCTTCAATAGCTTGTAGTTGATCTCTTAACTGAGAGATTCTCACAAAATATGATGTTATGTTGTCCTCATCATTCATCTTCATGTCACGGAGCTCATTCTTCAGACTCATAACTTGTCCAATGTTTCTGACCGAGAAGAGATTTGTTAAGGCATCGTACATCTTCTTCGATGAGTCAAGATGGGAGATGTAGGGTATCAAGTGATCTTTTATAGATTCCACTATGATACTCATAGAATTGATGTCACCATATTTGAACTTCTCCATAACTTCTCCATAGCATTGTGGTTCCTTATTTTCCTCCTTCAAACTCTAGTTCCACGATATTTCCTTTCACGATATCCAACACTTTATTCTTGGCAAGGATGAGGTCAATCCTTGTCTTCCACGCTCTGAAGTTAGAGGCTCCATATAATTTGTTTTCTGAATTCATAGAATAAGTCATGGCTTCTTTGACTTGGTCAAACCCTAGATTTGACCACAAAGTCAAACTTGATGTCTTGGCTTGCTGAGAGTACCAAAAGATGTGCTAGGCTAGGGCACACTGATCTATCCGGAGATTAGGTCAATCTCTTCACTTAAGGTGTCTCAACGAAAGGATTAGGGTTTCTGCAACTGCACCTGCTAGTAACCCTAGCAGCAATGCTTTGGTGATTGTTCCTGCTAGAAACCCTAGCGGTAGTTATTCAACGAGCTWAATATCCTTCTGGCTATGTTTCCTTCCAATGGTTAGACTGAATGAAGGAGGTGTGGACCCATAACCTGTTAGAATATAATGGATATGCTCRTTTTACCATTGACAATATCACTATTGTCACCCAACCATAGGCCGAAGCCACCCTCCGGGCACCTTAACCTTGACAGAGAATCACTCTGGAAGCAAACCCTAGGCTAGATATCCAAACAAAGGGTAKCGCACCTTTCCCCAAGGATAACGCACCAACAAGAGTTGATCAGATAGTCCAAACCCTAGCCAAGAGATAGTCCAAGCCAAACRTAATCTTCTAGCTACAGCAGCTGCAATGGMAGCTCTCCTCAAACCTGCGCACAAGACTGGGCACTGCAATGTGCACAAGTTGTTGCTCTGCAATTCTAAGACTGCCTGCCAGAATGAAGACTGGCCTCCTGTATTTATAGTAATTCTGGCTAACTGTCTGGGCTGACTTCTCATTCTGAGTATCTGTCTGTTCAGTATATTTTATTTATTCTAGCCGAATTCTTCTCTTGGAGGCTAATAACCTAATATAAGTTATCTTCTTGAGCCGACAAGTCTTCTAGGGTTATTAGCCAACTCATTAGGGTTTTTCTTTCTTCCCAGAGTATTCTATCCACGTCAGGTTTACACATGGAGGTAAATACCTCTTGCAGCTACCATAATATCAACAAATACAAGGGTTAGGAGGGGTATTATATCAATTAGACAGGGGTTAGCAAGGAGAGGATGTGTATGTGACATTCGATTACTGGGTCATGTCGACTAGAAAGATAGTGTTGAATACAAAATGGGAGTCAAACCATTTGATCACTTGAAGGGACACAAGATAAGATGAGCCATCATAGCCAATTCTTGGAGAAGGAACATAATAAGGCATACCACAGAATGAAGAGAAGGTTAGAAGGTTGGAGAATGGACAATCTAACTATGCAAATTGATTGAAGGATCAAATCCAACTTGGAGATTGTTGTTGAACAAAGATGAAGGAAGTTCCTTGAGGAAAGGAAAGACCTCAACTTTTTTACTAGGAATACCAAGCATTTTAAATGCAATGTTATGGATGTGGAATCCCAAAGGTCTTGCAATATTGGAAGATGTAAATATTCACTAGTGGGAATTTCTCTATGATTGATATAAATGGAGTGTTTTCACCATGAGGGTTCTCTTTAAAAATATGTGCACTATATGATGAATGTCTATGAGATTGATTGTATATTTCGTATTATGCTAAATAAATAATAAGGAAATAAATCTAGGCTTGATATTCATTAGACATAGTTGATTTATTTCAACAATGTTAATGGTGTAGATACATTGGAAGATTATGACTTTACCACTAGAAAATGGATCAGTTTGGTATCAAATAAAAGTTCTTGTGTTCCCAAGTGCATGGTGGAAACCAAACTTGGGTATTTGCAAGGTAAAAATCCATTATTACCTATTATTACCCATAGTCGTGCTCCAAGACAAACAAAGATGGCAATAGACCAAGGGATTAATGAAGGCGAGCTTATAATCGGGAGTTTGGAGTCACAAGTAGAAATTCTTGTAGTCCTGCTACAAGATTTGGTTCAAATGTTGACCAACAATAGTAAATATAGAGGGGAGGAAACTTATGGTGAAGAAAGGGGGAAATAAAAGAGTCCCAATCCAGACAAGGAAAAGACCTTTCATCGGGAAGATGACCCTCGTACTTCTAGACGTCCTTTTAGAGTCGAAGCTAAAGTGGAAATAAAGCCTTATGACAATCAAATGAACTTGAATAGACTGAGTAATTGGTTGAGACAACTAGGTGTCTATTTTAGTTGCTATGAGTTTACAGACATGGAAAATATTTATTTCTCTGAACTAAGAATGTAGCGGTATGCACTACTATGGTGGTAAAATATGTGTCAAGAAAGAATTCTTACCAAGAAGAAGTACGTTGTAGACTGGGAGAAGTTTAAGATGCTTGTTAAGAACCATTCTATCTTATGGGGTATGAAGAAGAACAAGAGTTCAAGTAGCATCAACTTAGACAAAGACAAGCAAAATATGTTCAAGAATATCTAGCTAAGTTGAAAAGGAAGTGCATATGAATAGGCAATGACCAATCTAATAGGAAATTGATGACAAAGTACATTAGCAGGTTGTTCAGCTACATCAAAAAGAAGGTGATTCTCTTTGAGTTCAAGACCCTTGATGAGGCATGTAAGAAGGCCATGTATATTGAAGGTAAACATGGGACAAAACCGACTAATGGACCCAACTCTTCTAGAGAAAGGGGGAGAAAGACTTAGGAAGAAAATGGGAAGTAGAAGGGAAATAAGAAATTTTCCAATGCCACAAAGAAGAACTTGCATTGTTTACATTATAAGAAGGATGGTCATGAAAATAAAAATTGTTGGGAATTACATCTTGAGATTATTACTAGGAGTTGCACTAGAAAAAAATTATTGAAAGTTCAATAATTTGAAGGTAAAGAGATAGGAGCGTCAGATGTTGATGTCAAATTTTTGTTGATGTCTCAATGGAACATTGTCGACATAAACAAGGGTGAGATTCCTAAGAAGAGAGCCCAATTTAAAGAAAAAAAAAATATTTATGTTGTTGAGCCAACTGAGTAAAGGTCCTTACGACATTGTGAGGGAAAAAAAATTCATGTGAAGATGCAAGTCAAGAGGACAGAGGTAAAACCTATCTTTGATTATGGTCATGTTAGGAACTTAATTTCCAAAATGTTGGTTAAACAATTAGGACTAAAGACGAATACGCATATTAAACCTTATCCTTAAGATGGTTAAAGAAAGATGTGGAGTTGCAAGCCACTCACCAATGTAAGTTCAAATGTTACATTTCAAATCAATTTGTGGATGACTTGAAGTGTGATATTGTGCCATTAGACACATGGGAAGTTTTCATTGGCAGTGTTCATCTATGGGATAGAGGTGTTATTTTCCTAAGAAGGGACAACAAATGGAGATTTATAAAAGAAGGGCAATGCTACCTTATAAATAGCTACAAGGATAATAAGACAATATCCTTAATTTCTACTAATTAGAGTAATAGGTTGACTAATAGCAGTAAGAAATATGCAATGTTGATTGTAATACCCATGGATGATATCACTACATAGCTAAGTTGCATGAAAAGGTGAAACGTCTGGAAGTTTCTGAAACAAGGAATTCATAAACGCGACCCTCCAAAAATGAAAACGACGTGTGTGTGTGTGTGTGTGTGTGTGTGTGTGTGTGTGTGTGTGTGTGTGTGTGTATAGAGAGAGAGAGAGAGAGATTAAATAACACATTATCTTGCAAGGAAAAGGGAATGATACACATAAATGCCATTTTAGAAGGAAAACCATGTATATATTAACATGAAACAACATGTTGCACAGAGTTAGAGGAGTAATTCCTTGTAGGAGGACGCTTGGATACAACCATGGAATAGGATAATTGGACTAACATCTTGTTAGAGAGTGCACCATCCTAAAGGAGAGGCATTAAACCCTAGGAGAATCATTCCTCGGAGTTTGATCATGGGTGTTGGATAAACCCTAGTATGATGCTTGTACATCCTTGTATTGTAGAGATCAGTGTTTTCAAAACCGAACCATTCAACCCCAAAAATGTTAACCAGTGCACATTGAGGTACATAGAGGGCTTGGTGCTCTTGATTAAATTCCAGTTTCATACCTTCATACATGATAGAATCTAGTGAAAACGTCGTAATCCTGTCAATCCTGAAATCCTAAACACTGTTAAGTCTACTGAATTTTGAATGGAACCTAAAATTCTACTTTATCCATATGAAGTCTGGTGAGGTTTGAACCACTCTCAAACATCCTGAAAAAATTAATGGAAATGTTAAAAATTTAAGTAAAAGTGACATTAATTAAGAATTTAATATTACCACTAATTACTAGGGTCGGTGAAATGGTGAGCAGATTTAAAATCTTTATTAGTGGTTAATGAGGGGATTTTTTTCAACCTAAGGGACCCACGAACCTCTTGGTTCCTTGGACGAGCCTGCACAACAAGAAAAACCTGCAAAAACGGCTACCTTCTACATCGAAACGGCTGGGAAATGCCATCGGTCGTACCGTACGGTGTTTTCAAATAAGGAAACGTTGTACAGTACGGTTGACGATGTTTCCCAGTCGTTTCGTACCTATTTCAACATTTTGATGGGTTTCGGGTACTGGTATGTGGTCTGGGGGGCGTTTCCTGCAACTTAGCTACAGAGGCAAACAATAAGAGTCGATATCACAATCGATTAAAAGAAAGACTTGAGTCAACCTTCATGCAAGTATGAGGTCATTTTTACAACATTGAAGGGGTTTCCACCTACAAGGCCAATTGAACATGAGATTCAACTACTACCAAAGTCACCATTGTCAAATATTGGTCTAAACAAACTTCTCTTATGGAAAGTGATGAGATAAAGAGGCAATATGGGAATTTTTGGATCAAGGGGCTATCCAGCCTAGTGTGTCTCGTTGTGGATCTCAAATTATGTTGGTTCCAAAGAAATATGGGAGTAGCATATGTGTGTTGATTTCAAAGCACTCAACGAGATCACTATCGAGAACCAATATCCATTGCCAAGGATTGATGATGTGCTAGACCAATTGCAAGAATCAAAGTATTTTTTCGAGCTAGACCCTATGTTCATATACCATCGGGTGAGGATTACAAAGGAAGATAATTGGAAGACTGCTTTTAAAAACAAAAAGAGTTATCTGAATGGTTGTTAATGCTACTTGAGCTTACTAACACATTAGCCACATTTTATGAGGTGAATGAAAGAAATTCTTAGACCCTTCATTGACTCTTTCATAGTTGTACACATGGATGATATACTAGTCTACAGTAAAACTTGGGAGTAGCACTTAAAACATTTGAAGCAAGTGTTGGAAACTCTCAAGAAGAAGTTGCAGTTGAATATGAAGTGGTGTGCTTTTGCCAAACAGGGACTTGTTTATCTAGGATTCATGATTGGTGTGGATCGACTAAGAATCGACCTAGCCAAAGTACAAACCTTTTAGACATGATCCAAGCCCATAAATCTCATAGAAGTAAGAAGTTTCATCGGTGCTTGTTAGTACTTGCAAAAGTGTATTCCACGTTTCTTGAATATCATGACACATTTACATTCCCTAACAAGAGGAGAAAGTAAGCTTATTTTGATGAAGGAACAAGAGAAAGCTTTCAACATATTGAAGAAGAATATTTGTATAACAGTTGTGTTAGGACTTCCATATGATATACTAGTCTACAGTAAAACTTGGGAGTAGCACTTAAAACATTTGAAGCAAGTGTTGGAAACTCTCAAGAAGAAGTTGCAGTTGAATATAAAGTGGTGTGCTTTTGCCAAATAGGGACTTGTTTATCTAGGATTCATGATTGGTGGGGATCGACTAAGAATCGACCCAGCCAAAGTACAAACCTTTTAGACATGATCCAAGCCCATAAATCTCATAGAAGTAAGAAGTTTCATCGGTGCTTGTTAGTACTTGCAAAAGTGTATTCCACGTTTCTTGGATATCACAGTACCTTTACATTCCCTAACAAGAGGAGAAAGTAAGCTTCTCTTGATGAAGGAACAAGAGAAAGTTTTCAACATATTAAAGAAGAATATTTGTATAACAGTTGTGTTAGGACTTCCATATTGATAGAAGCATTTTGAAATCAAGGCTAATTCCTTTGATTATGCTATAGGGAAATGCTCATACAAGAGGAAAGACCGATTTCTTACCATTCAGAAACCTTCAATCGAGCGAAATTAGGGTATCCTACCAACAACAACGAGCTTTTATCTTGATCTGAATTAGATCCTCACCAAACATTGTAATAAGCACTTGGTTGTTTCACCTATTGTAAATTTTGTAATAAGCATGTCATTGTTTTATTTTACTTTGGTTTTTTTTGGCAAAGTTGGAAGTGGAAACGAACCATTGTGATGGTTGGCCTTCCAAAGGCATCCCATTAAAAATGAACGATGTAGTGAAGAAGGATCAACGGGGGAGATGCAAAGAGAACTTGGGAATCTAGAAGAGTAAAGATGATAGCTCGAAGAGTACAACTTGCTTAAAGATCGAAGGACGAAGGAGCCAAGGATCTTGTCCACGATGAGCGAAGGTGTCTCTAAGCCATGGCCATCTACAATTTTGTATTGTTAGTGGGTAACAATACACAAAATTTGTGTATAGCTCACCCCTTTGTAATTATCTCTTGAAGCTAATAAAATCCCCATTAAATGTTCGTAAATGTTGGGTTTCCAGGTAAACTCCATGTGTCTATGATGTTGGTTCATTAGTTTATTGTGTGCTCGAGCACTCTATGGTGTGGGTTCATTAGTTTATTGTGTGCTCGAGCACTCTATGCTAGTGGATGTTTCGATTATGTTTTTTAATTACTGGATCACTGCATGATAGCTACAACAATCTTAGTCAATCTCAGTCTTGTAAATACAGTGTAGACACCTTGCTCTATTCGTTGGTTGTTTCAGTGTTGATTGGAATTTATGATTATAGTGCCAATTTCCTTTGCTTTGAATCATTGGCCGCCCACATAGATCAAATTAAGAGCTCACTTTCAGTCACTTCAGAATTCACAACTGTGAACTATTAAGGGAGTAGCCACATGAAACACACCTTAACAACCATCGACTGCAGTATCGAAGTTCCCATCCTTACGCATATTTGCTTTGGAAATTGTAAGTATATCTTTTGCTCCTGGGAGTGACAATAAACGGAAGTCTTTTCAATGTTACCTGCACCATATAGTGCATGGTTGTATTCAAATCAAAATTTTTAATTGAAAGTAGATAAATTACAAAGACGCAATGGAATGAGACCAACCAGGGTCTCGGATAATGGCGTGTGTTGTGTGATCTTTAAGGAATAAAGTCTTGATGAGCCATGAGCGAATGAACCCTCTTGTTGTTACGCAAACAATTAACGTATTGCTTCTTATTTGTAGTTGAGAACCACAGTCGATCTGCATATCTATGTGATCTGTGATATTAAATCTCGCATCAAATGGAAGATGGTAATATATCTTGCTAAATGGTCCAATAATGACAGTTATACTAGCATTTATGATGAATTCAAACTCTAGTAGACATGAACCTCTATGCAAGTGCATGCTATAGTGGTTGTTGATTGGATAGGTGTTAATACAGCGCTGGTGTGTTAACCAAATTGAAGTGTTGTGTAAGCACAATAGAACAAAAGACTGCAGGGTGAATAGTGAACTCAATCGTAGATCCACAGAAGATAATCAAATTTGGAATTGCAAAAACAATAAATTATATTTCCGCAGAGATCCATGTGGAAAATATGTGTTATTGCATAATCTGTACTTGCCCAACGCCTAAAGGAAAGTAGGCCTAGATTGGTGTAACATGGAGGTAGCCCTGACGCTGTCACCCCAACGGGGTACCTCTTTCTTTTTAGGAGGAGAAACGACTCACTCCAAGGGAGACGTCCCAAGACCTAGTTGGTTGATGAAGGGAAATAAGACAAAGTAAAAACCAACCCCTCTCTCTAGGTCACTCAAAGGAAAGAAGTCACTTGGTTAAGTTTAAAAGGTCATGGGAAGTTAATCTGAATGATACCTTCCCTTTACCAAAATAAAACAGCAAATGTTAAGAATAACCAATGATATCAATGCTTTCAATCAGTGACTTCAATATAAAAGTCTGCTACCAAACAAGTTTATGCATAAAAGATAGATGTGTAGCAGCAGTAATATATCCAGAAATTGCAACTTATAAGGACAATGTAATGAGATATAAGACTTTGCAATGATAATACTTTTGTCACTTATAATTTCTAGATTGATACAAGCCAAGTAATGACTTTAAAAGGGTGTCAAAGTACTTGTAACAGTGGCAAGTTAACAGTTATGACAGCAGTAAACAACTTCAGAAAGGTACCTTGCTAAGGCAATTTAGTGAACACTTTTAGCATTTATTGATTGTGGTTTGCCTAGTACAAATTCTTGGTGGTTTATCAATCAGCGAATGAGTTTAATATGCTGTCAAAAGTGACTATAACAGCAGCAAATTAGCAGTAATGACAGCAGTAATAAAACCTTCAGAAAAGTACTCTAAAAGGAACTTGAATGCACATTTAATTCTGATTTGATTGTATTTTTCCTTGTACAATTTTCTGGGTTGGTTTGATTAGTTGATGGGGTTAGATAGGCTGCAAAAATATGGCTGTAATAATGATTGTAACAGCAGCAAATCAGCAGTTAGTAGTTCTAGACTAGGTTAGGGTTAGTGGTGGTTAGTAAAGCTTGAAAGAAAAGTGTTTGAGAGTTGTTTTGATCACATTCATTCACACAAGAATAGAAATCAGTGCCTTTCTTGGGCTTATGGAGTCAATTACAGCAGCAAATCAACTTGGAGAATCTAATAATTATGTTTGTCTAAAGAATAAAGAGGTGAAACCTTGAAGAATTGCACCTTAAGTCTTCAAGGTTCCAAGGCCTTGAGGGTAAATCCAGCTAGAGAGTAGGCTCTTCTAGGCTGTAGCGGATTTCCCTTTTCTTAGACTATTGGAATGTATTATTGCAACAAACCTCTAAAGTAGGGCTCCTAAAGTGCTAGCACTTTGGGGCTCTAGGAGCCTAATTTAGAAGAGATATCCTTGACCAAAATAGAGAGTAGGATGAGCTAAAGAAAGGAAGAAGTACCTTACGTTCCTTTCCTAGAGTTTACAACAAGCAATTTCATATCTTTAATATGAAACAAGTAAAATAACCACAATCATTCAATGCATAAAAGAAGTTGCAGAAATTACTTACTTTCACCAAGAATAATCAAGAGTAAACCCTAGTTTAGCACTTTACCACCATAAAATATCCAAATGATATCCAAAGCATGTTCCTCCAAGCCTAGTGCATCAGTACAAGAGACCATGAACTCCAAAAATAGCAACAATTTCGGTCCAATTACCCAAGAGGGCGAAAATTTCAGACCTCCCTCTTGTGAGAGGTGAGTTGTGATGAAAATGAATGTCACTTTTTGTTTATTTATACAAAAACTCGACCTTAATTAAGTTTTAGGTCAAAAACCAGGCTGACCTAGCCAGTTTCTTACAAAAATTAAATTCTAGACAAAATAAAATTAATTTGCATCTAAAGACCCTCTTAAGAGTGACGTTGTGCCCTTCTAGAGTGACGTTGGGTCTCCATGATGTAATGTTGGGCACATGAAGTGAAACGTTGGGCCTCCAAAGGCCAAAATCCTTTCCCACATGTACCAATAACCTTAGGACTGCCCCCAAGGTGGCAACCCTAGCCAGTAGATGACGTCCAAGGCCTCCAAAGGCCAATGTTCAGGGGGGAAGGGCAGAATCCCCTGGGTCTAGGTCCACCAAAGTGCCTCCAAAGGCAATCGTCCTTCTTCTTCTTGGCAGAAACCCTCCATCTCTGTCCTTCCCCCTAGTTGGGGTCTTAGCATCCATCAATGGGTTTTGAGCCCTCATGAAAATCTGAGCTAATCATCTCTCCATGTACCTGTTCATCGGGCAAGGTCCTGCAAAGACAACAAGTACGCCCTCTAGGGGTCCATAAGTCATAAGGATCATAGCATGTGAATCACATCCAATAATTAAATCACCCGAACATGTGCATCAAACCCCCCTTAACCCCAAACAAATGCTCAAAGACGTTATGCAATTTGACAGGTTTAGGTTTGGAGAGGGTCTCAGGGTGTCCTATTGGGATAATCCCCCTTAAGTCTGGGGTTTTTCCCAGGTGGATTCTGGTCCAAGTCATGCAAGTGTATGAGGTGGCATGGGGTAAATATTTGGGCATGGGGTGCATGTGATAACAGGGAAATGTAGAGTCTTACATGTGGGTGCCTTTGTGGAGGGCGAGTTGCACCTTGTCATGGTTGCAATTGTTTCCTAGCCCATTCATTGCCATTTCATATTAACTTTTCTTTCTTTTGATCTTTGTTCTTGCGCTACAAGGGAATAGTTGAGGGCCACTATCTTGGCTTGGTGACCAGAGGTGACAGTGTCATCCACAAATCATTTCACGCAAATGAGAAGGTTGGCTCGTGATGAGACCCCCTTTCTCTTGGCTACGCAACCAAGATCCATTACCCTGGCTTGGTGACCAAATAGGTGGTAATGTCATACCGCTACATGTACATGGTCATAATAGGTCGGCTTGTGATGAGACCTCCTATCCATCAATTAATACTTTGAGTGTTCATGTTATCTTGTGGGTCCTCTTTTCTTACTGAGAAGCTTTTCACTGCTTTCTCGGGGATCCCGGGGTGAAGCATCTCGAAGGTTTCAAAATTGGCTTTTAACTCTTTCCAACTACTTTTACCCTTCGAACCTTTAGCGCCTTCTTCCCACGAGGTAAGGTACAACCCTTTCTAGTGTAGCCAATCCCAATGCCCAAAAGATGGGGAGATGGAAGGAATAAAGATGGAAAGTGGTAAGTATGGAGGGAACAGACAATGACTCTTCAAAGACCCACCCAGTAGCAACCCATCCTAAAGGGAAATCAATTTACTAGGGCATTGTGTCACCCTCCCAGGTTTAAACAAGTCAAAAAGCATAATTTCCAAGCAAACGTCATGAAATGAAGAAGGATTCAATACAACATGTTCAAGTGCTACCCCGGAAAAACATGTTCAAGTGCTTCAAAAATCAGAGTGATACATACCATGATACTCGAACTCATTACCTCATGGAGCAAGACCCACTGCCACTTCAGGACCAGGCTAGTGTGATGGAAGTTGTTGTTGGTGATATGTGGACTGTACTTGAAGAAAAGAGGGGCCCTCCGAGGCTATGCTTAGGTCGTCCGGCTCTCGACACTCCATGTCTGGAACCTGTGGGCCTCGAGACACGATCTCCTTAGTTATCCCTAGGCTAGGGGATAACAATATGGACAAGCCCTAGGCCTACCATCTACGGAACATACAGTATCAGAACAAGTTCATCGGAGACCTTGAAGTAGCTGCCATGGGAAAAGCCTTGAAGAGGGAGACACTGGAAGATTTGAGAGACTTCAACAGGCAGATCCAAGAGGAAATTCAAGATTTTACAGAGAAAGCAAATGAGATGTAAAAGAGTTTTCCAATCCCAAGACTTTTTCACCACCATGACGACAGAGTTAGACAGGAGTAGATTGCAACTCTTCCAATTGGGGGAGAAATTCACTGAGCTGGATAATTGGCAAGAGGAGAGGCTCACCGAAGTGACTACTCAGCTATACCAAGATATGGAAACGAAGGAAGAGACCTTGAAGAAGCTAGAAGCAGTTGTCCAAGAGACCAACCAATCCCATTTTGTTGCCACTGCGGAAGCTAGCACCTTGACAAAGTCAAGCATGGTAAACTCACCTTTCAAGAACCTTCCTCAAAAGACCTTTGATGATTTTGAAAAGATCACTGGAGGCAACGATTCCAAGCTCGAGGAAAATGGGCTATGAATGCCAAGGGCTAGGCAAAGAAGGCCAAGGGATTTTGATCCCCATTGTAGCTCAACGAAGGCCCAAGCATAAGGCCTAGGATTCAATGGACAAGAAGCCATCATAAGTTTAGATCAAACCACCTTCATTAAAGCAAGAGGAACCATAAAATTAGTCATTCTAATGGAAGAAAAGGAAACTGGAAAAGGAGTGTGCAGTGAGCCACTCAACTATGCTTATAGAGGCTTGGAAGAGGGAAGCAAAGAGATTATTCCTCCATGCAGATCTACTCCTACTCTTAGGGGACCAAGCAACCAAGTTGGCAAGAATCATCACAAACTAAAAAGGTATGGCATAGTATCTTTGGTTTGTTTATGTTGCAAGAAAAGAGGTCATAAGGCTAGCAATTGTTGGAACTCTAGAAGGCCAAGAATCCCATGCAAGAACTATTGTCAATACTATAGATTGACTGCACATTTGGAGACCAAATGTTGGAGGTTCTCCCAGAACTCCATCCCAAGAAATAAACATCCAAGAAAGATTAGAGATTCAAGGTCAAGGGGAAAGAGGAGTTACTTGCACTTGCATCCCAAGGAGCAATAGTTTTCCAACGACTTATTGCAGCATTGAATGTCATCTCTATCCGTGACATGGACAACGGGCTTATGCCATACGGTAACCCCTATTCACCTCTTATCTTCCATATTGTAATGGAGGCACCCTTTCTTGGAGATTTGTTGGAGGATGCTTGAAGGCAAAAGAAGAAGAATATTGAGGGAGTTGAAGCTTTTGGGGACCGAAGCCTACAAATGGGGAGGTGTGATCCGAATTGGATCCTCGCCAAACTTTGTAAAAATCACTTAGTTTTTTTACCTCTTGTAAATTTTGTAATAAGCATGTCATTGTTGTTGATGTTTTGGTAGCAGCGGGAGGTATTCCCTCCTGGATAACTTTTCTTATAGAAGAGGAAGATTCCAAGAAGTCAAAGGAAGACCATTGAACAGTTGAAGAACACCCTGGAAGAGAAGTCAACCCACAAAAATATAATAAAGTGGAAATAGAATTTCCAAGAAGAGAAGTCGGCCCACAGGAAAATAATAAAGTGGAAATATAATTTCTAGGAAGAGAAGTCAACCCCAGCTAAGCAAAAGAACAAGTATAAATAAAGGTGACGCCTTGCTCATTTTATCATCATCACATTAGCTCTCTTCTTCTAGTGCGCATTGCCCAATTGTCTCATGCCAGTTGCAGTTGCAGTTACCAGTTGTGTCAGTTCTGTGGTGTGCTATCTTGTTCTTGGTGATTTTCTCTTGTGCGCTATCTCTAAAAGAGTTGCGCTAAGGTTGTGTGGTGTTGCTCAGTTGTATACCCTCGCTAGGGTTTGACAAGGAGAAGAGATAAGTTCTTCTATCAGGGTTTCTTCATTATCAATTTTTCTCTTGTGAATAGAGCTTGTTCATGGTTGTATTATATTATCAGAAAGATTCTCTCTAAGAAAAGTTGGTTGGGTTTTTCCCCGGGTTTGGGTTTTTCCTAGGATAAATCTTTGTGTCATCTTGTACTTGTTTATCCTGCTTATATTTTAAGTATATGGTTGTTGAATGTAAAAGAAGATCTAAATACTCTGGTAAATCTATCGCTCTGAAAATTTAAGAAAATCTAACAGGGGATCAGAGCAGGTTACCTTCAGAACAGTCTAATAATTGGAAGGAAGATCGTGAGAAAAAATGGAAAGCCACATTGTTGAGATTTGTCGCTGCACAGCTTTTTTTCAAGCTCGTTGAGCAATTTATTGGAGGACATTGAGATTAATTTTTCCATAGATCAGCTCGCCCTAGCCTAGCGCACCTCCTGGTGGTCTCAAATTACAACTTAGTGGAAGTTGAAATTTCTCACTGCAGTTGCAGTTGCAGTTGCCAACTGCGCAAACCTTGAGATTAGAAGACAAGCTAGATGGTGCTACAAATTTCAGAGGTATGCACTTGTATATAAGTTATATCATGAGGGTGTTTGCAGGAGACATACACTTGGCAAAAGGACATTTCTTCAAGCAATGAAAAAGGGATCCTAGATCTAGTGCACTCAGAGGAAGCTCAAGAGTTGGAGGCAGCAGTGATGATGTCTCCTACAGTATAGGACATCTCGAAATCAAATGGAACAACAGCAGCAAGACTTCAGGTTTGCATATCAGGTTTGATATTTTATATTGCTACATCTTAAGTAAATGTTGTAAATGGGACAAGAGTCTTTATAATTCTATTACTGCTAAGTACTTTTGCTATCAAATGTTTAGTAACACTCGAGTATTGTTGGTACGATGATCATTATGTAAATGCTCATTGTCTAGTACTAATGATGCACTTATTTACAAGATGGAATTGATCTCTTCTAGGAGATGTTCTTGCTTGTTGTCTCTGTCCTGGGCAGATTACCTTGTAAATCTCATGGAGGTTACAATGGAGATGTTCTTGTTTTGTTCCGAGCAGGTTACCATGGAGGAATAATTGGTCACAACACTAGAAAAGTGTTGTCCTTTCTTCTTATTCTTGTTCCGGGCAAGTCATGGGTGATAGCTCCGAGAAAGAGCTATAGTGACGATTGTACTTGTTCCTGTTCCTGTTCTTGTTCTTGTTCTTGCTCTTGTTCTTGTTCTAGGCAGGTCAAAGGTGATAGCCCTAAGAGGGAGCTATAGTGACGGTTGCAAGAGGCAAAAGATTGTTGAGGTTTTACTTATACAGCTAGCAGTTACGGTTCTTCTTTATTATTACAATCATTTAGCACATTAGCTGCATAAATAAGATCATTGAAAGAGAGGCAATCATAGAAACAAAAAGACACACAGATTATCCTGTGTAATGTTCTTGACTTGGCTAGTCTAGGAAATGTTGTTAATGTGTATGTAGGATCTATTGTTTACAGCATATAAYTGATCATACAAATAATAAATGAGACAAAGGACTGCAAAGTTTGTATTATGATATCTCTGCGGATTACAATAGGCCGAATGCGGCTGAATAAAATAACAACAATCGACTAGATCAGAAGACAAAARGATCTTAGTCGGAATACAAATAAGCAACTAAAAGATAATACCCGGAATATGTGAGTGTTGCGGAATCAATGGGTGCGCTGGGAATATGGCAGCTCTGACGGTAACTGTTGGAAGTCTGGAAAGTTCGCCCTRGGAGCTATACTTCTCGGAATGGCCTGGAAACTGTCCCAAAWGATGCGCCCTGCTCTAGTCCTCGGTACTGGTATCTGTCGGACCCCTCTGCTGATGAGTCTGGACCCTGGATGGATACCCCTGGGGGAATGCGASCCTCTTCTTCTGGCAAAATGCGTCCTAGTGATTCCACCGTCGGAATCAGATGAGATATGTCTCAAAACGACYGCCTTGGTCTAYTGGGAAATGGGTCGTAAGGGTTTCCCTGAATGATGCTCGCTCTGGAACCCCAAATGTGCCTGCCAAAAGTGTCACATGCCCAAGTCTGGAAAATGCGTCCCAGTTGATTCCTCCGTCGGAATCTGATGAGGAACTGGGAAAAAGATGCACCTTTCCCTCCTCTCAAATGGGTCGGAGGGAAATCTCGGAATTCCCCCTAGATGGGGTAAGTCGACCCAAAACCCTCTCAGAAGTTGCGCCCTTACTCTAGATGAGTGTGCCCTTGCTGCTGAACACTACATAACTGTTGTTGAAGAATGATGGAAGACCTGAATGATCTTCCCGGTGACTAGGGTGTGTCACTCAACACCGTAATCAGCCAACTGGTGTCTTCCTCCTGGAATCCACTGAACTATCTCTCCTGAAATGCGCCTCTCTCCCCAATGACAAGTCATAATCTGCATAATGATGAATTAGGTCGCTGACTCTTCTCTTATAGCTTTCCAAAACCCTAATTCACTGTTGAAACCCTAATTCGTTGTTGACCTTTTCCCTCCAAGTGACTTTTACTTTATTTTATTATTCCTTGATTAAATCACTTAATTAATTAATCATTTTACCTCTAAAAAGTGATTTATCCATCCTTATGGCTTCTCCGGCCACTGAAAGTCACTTCTCATCATCTTATCCTGTAGTGCTCTTCTTCCTGGTTCCGATGAGCTATCACACTAAGAGGTTTCTCCAAGTAATATGCCCATTATGACCTTCTTAGTGCAATTAATTAAGATATGACCCATAATAACTCAAAATTACGAAAATCGTCGGAATGCAACGAAACCAAAACCAAGCTGTGCGGAATGGATCTTGATGATGAACGATGCAAGTCGGGCCCAATAAAACCCCTCAATATCTCCCAAACACTTTGTCACCCCTATTTGGCGACTCTGGTAGGCATAGCACTCCGTAAAGTTATAATGTCCCAAAATGGGGACATTACAATCCTCCCGGCCGGAATATTGCTTGTCCTCAAGCAATAACTAAATCCAACTACATATGATACCGAGGTCACATATCCACCTGTGTGATGCAAGGTAGACTCCCCTCAAGATGTGGTATCTCCGAGTGCTCACCACGCATGACACCCATGTGCTCCTGATGAGTAGACTGATCAATGGCCGAGGAATCTTAGTCAACTCCCTGAGTAACCACTCTACTCGAAACTCAACTCCATCAAACGTTGAACTACCAAGCACTCCAATCCCTGGATCCCATATCAGAATGTCAACTACAATGCCCTGTGGAGTATAGTTTTGTAACTTATCAACACCATGAGTCTCCTGCAAATAACACATGGCCTCAACCCGAAATGGGTATATCCTACCAAACCGTACCAAACTCAACACAACCCCCACTGACTGAACATGTTGCTGCCATAGTGAGGTACTACAAGACCTCAACGAATCACCAGTCAGTGACATGCTCTCCCCAATACTGAAACTCAATGGAAAATCAGAGTGACTCCCCCCTGCAAACGTTCGCTCTTCTCCATCAGTCAATGAAATGTTTGGTCCTGTAATCCCAAGGTCCCATGCTAGTCTCTAACAGGGACCATCATGTCAATGCTTCTCTACTCTGATCATGACTGTTTGCTCAAAGTATCCATATTGGACCCTCCACTCCTGGATCCTCATAAGATGGAACAAACTATTGATCAAATGGACTCTCGGAGCCCATGTCAATTTTGGAAGTTCATCGCTTCCAATTCCCACTAACTGCTGGTGTTCCCTACTGGTAACTGTCGAAAGCACTCCACCCTTATCCCAATGAGAGTCTGAATATGTAGAAACCTCTAAGATATCCTCTGTCACATGGCCTAGGATACTCCCCATCATGCCCATGGCCTCAACTGTCTACCCCTGATGATCCACCCCTATCCTGATGAATGCAATCAAGACACTCCTGTCAAGTGGTCTCGGACTACCAACTCTCCATGTCCCCTGCCATTGTCTAGCTCCTCCTGTGCTGTTGTCAATGATGAAAGTATCAGGAAAGGCTATCATAAATATCTACAACCAACTGTAGGACTGGAAAGTATCATATGCTTTGGTCAATCCAAAGGACTTAACCAAAAGCTCGTCCATCGACACCCATGGTAAATAATCGCCTGTACTCATCACTGAACACCAACCATCGGGTAAAACAATAGGTACCTCCACCAACTGCGGGTCAATCATTCTCCATCCATCATCACTCACGCAACTGCTGCTACAGTGAAGGTGATCTCCCAGATCTGTATACTGTTGCAAGGGAGAGGAATCTCCATGCTCTACTAAGTACATCTCCTCCTTGCAATCCAGTGCGTCCCCCTGAATCCCACTGTACAACTCTGTATGTCTCTGTCAACTACCACTCATCACTGTGTGCCCCTGCATACTCATGTGATCTCCTGTATACACATCCAACATCCTGGATCCTGGGTGTACTACGGGGTCATCCTCTACATGAAGGTCAACCAATCCTGGAACACAAATAGAAGTGTCCTCATAACTGCCCCTGGCTCTGGAATCCCCATGTGTACGTGTGTGCTCAACTGTCTCAACACCCCTTGTGAAGGGTGGCCCCTGTGACCTATGGACATCCTCATGTATCTCTGGATCATATCTCTCCATACTGATCAGTGATCCTGGGTACTCCTCATGCTCCTCCCTCAACTGGTGCTCCACTGCTAAACCACCAACATCCTCTCGCAATGTGGCTGAGGGATATATCTGACTCTGTGCTGAAATAGATGTAGTGGATCTCTATTTAATTTCATCAAGGAGCTCCTCTAATCTGGACTTTGATTCTTGAAGGGTTGTCTCTATGCCTTCCGAGAATCTTCGTGTGCTCACCAACTCATGAGTGAGTCGGTCCACCTCAACCTCCTGCTCCCTCAGTGCCCTGTGAAACATCTCGCCAACCTCCAATAGGTAATCCCTTTCCCTCAACAATTGTTGGTAGTTGGCCCTCATCACAATCACTCTCTCCCTGAGTGTATGGAAGTCATCAATGACAAGTCCCCCATCTGAACTATCCTGTGCCATCGAGGCCCTCCAACAATAACCTGCTACCAATGAATGTGTATCATCAATG
>JASDQU010738814.1:51953-71069 GCA_032191745.1 Picea mariana
TTTCCTTGTCTGAAAAATTATGAACAGAGAAATAACCTTCTAGCAGATTTAACCATTTATCTAGGGCATTTGCATCTATTTGACCTTCAAATATAGGAATATCAAAATTAACCTATACCTTGAAAGGTGAGGTGCCTCCAAAGTGGTCGCTTGATGAAGATGCACCTGATGCTATCGGCAGGCATTGAAAGATGTGGGAAAAATTCTCCATCCTTTCGTCCCTCCGTCGCGTGAGAGCTTGCTCAAGCAACAAACTGATAGGATCGTTTGCTCCATCGTTTTTCTTTTCTTCCTCCATTGAGGGTTTCTTGGGTGTGAGAGAGTGATTGTCCCCGAGAGAGACAAGCTCGAGACCCAACTTTATATACTCGGACCTCGTCGGGGACATGCACTGAAAAATGATCAAGAGCAACCTGCTCTGATACCACTGATCTGGATTATTTTCGGCACGAAATGAGAGCAGAGATATAATAAGGAAATGCACAAAGATATTGCGGATATTCAATAATATAACATAAATGTATCAGAGATGAAACCATAAACACATATATACAGTAATACAGGATTTCTATTAATGAAATAAATGTACAGAGACTGTAAAAATACAGAGTGAAAGACTCGCTAGAATGGTGGCAGCTTATCTCTGAGAAGAGATGTGATGGCTAATCGCATTCGCAAGAAGATAATTACAATGAGGCTCTGAAGGCCCTTTTACAATAAACGGGAATGCCAAAAGTCCTAGACATCCAAAAACCTAACCCTAGGAGATGAAGCGCCAAAAATCATGTGGGCCCCGTTTGGTTAAGTGAGTACATCAACTTCCCGGGGTCGTAACTTTTGCATACGATCTCCGTTTTAGGCGTGTGATAGCTCGTCGGAAAGGTATTGTCGAGGAGATTCATTTTGGGGGATCAATAATACCTCTAGCTATAATTGAGAACCTTGATATAGAAAAACCTTCATTTGGACCCTCAAAATGGCCCCGGAAGTTAAAACCTGCTAAAAATAGTAAATTGCCAAAATGGCCAGAAAACTATTTTGAGCCATTTGGAAAAGGTGGGTGGCCACCGATATCAACCTGGATTAGTTTGTTTGTAATTTTTTTAATGAAGAACTTCTCATAGAGCTAGGTAACTTAACCTAATATGGTGTGTGTAGAAGCTACGCCTTGCCACAAGAACACGATCACTATTTTAGTTATGTCTACAATATGTTATAACTTGTGGTTATTGGAGAATGTGGTGACCCAAGAATAACGACTATTGGTTATGTGTACTATTTGTGATCATTGTGTCTGTGAAAAATATCACTTTGTAAGATTTATTTCTAGGTACATTCTGTATCTATACTACTTTCCTAGAGAATTGAAGAACACAACGACATATTGTTCGACAACATAGGTATTCCAACAGAGGACGAAAAACTTCAGTAACCACTCACATAACCATATCAAAGATCAACACACCGATGTTTTCACATGGTAAAACCCCTACAGAGAAACATCCACAGCCCCAGCCAACGCGACCACTTGGAGCAGTTTATTAATGCAAAGAAAAAGATTACAGAGAGATTTTACAAGAAATTTTCTCACAATCGATCATCGCAAAATGACCCTCCATGCTCTTTAAATAGAGATCATGGACCAATCGGGTGTTAAGCCATAGATCAATGGTCATTAAGATTGAGGAGAGTATGAACTGTTGGATCACTCTATGTCGGGAACATATCGTGACCATTGGATTTCCTAACTACAAATTCATACTAAACAAACACACTAAGAAACACACTTTTACCAAACGACATATTAGACCAAGTAGATCTTAACTAACTCCAAAGTGTCTAAATGTCCTAACATCCCCTCTTAAGAACAACTTGGGATAGGATTGAAGGATTTAAAATAGTGACACAATAGGAGAAGGAAGGAGGCATTAGAGCCTATGCCCTCTTAATGACAACTTCATTAACTCCTAACATAGATCAAAGTTTGAAAAACTTCGCTTCTGTAAGAGACTTTGTGAAAATGTCTGCAACTTGATATTCTGTAGGGCAAAAGAGAACTTCAATAACTTGATCATGAATTAGATTTCTGATAAAGTGAATGTGTAGCTCGATGTGTTTTCTACGTTGATGTTGAACTAGGTATTTGATGAGCTTGATGGCACTCTGATTGTCGCACCAAAGGTTGGTCGGATGTTGTTGTTAGAATCCAAACTCTGAAAGGATCTATCAAAGCCACAAGGCTTCCTGACTTGCATTTACCGTTGCTCGGTACTCTGCTTCTGCTGAAGAAAGTGCAATAGCTTGTTGTTTCTTATAGGCCCAAGTGACAGGTCCTGAACCAAGGTTGAAAACATAACCTGCAGTAGAATTTCGATCATCAGGGTTGTCAACCCAATCTGAATCAGTGAAACCAACCAATAAGGGATTCCCCCCTGAACTATAATGTATCCCGAACTGAACTGTACCATGGACACAGTGAAGTATCCTTTTAGCTGCTTTCCAATGGATTTAATGGGGTGTTTGCATATATCAGGCAACAATACCAACAGCAAAGGAAAGATCAGGACGGGTATGACTCAAGTATAAGAGGCTACCAACTAACTGACGGTACAGGGTGGCATCAACTTCAGGAGAAGTACAAGTAGAAGTAAGCTTGACTCCAAACTGGAAGGGAGAAGGGGTTGGTTTACAATCATCCATGTGAAAACGATGAAGAAGGTCACAAGCATAGTTAGACTGTGAAAGAAAAATCCCTTCATTGGTTTGCAAAACTTGGAGGCCAAGGAAATAGTGCAAAAAGCCTAAGTTGATCATTTCAAATTTCTTCTTAAGTTTGGTTTTCACATGGTTTAAAAGTTTTGGGTCACTACCAGTAAGGATAAGGTCATCAACATAAAGGACAAGGATTAGGAGATGGCTTCCTACTTTCTTGGTATAGACATTAGGATTAGAATGACATCTAGAGAATCCAATGGCAATAAGAAAGTTGTCCATTTTGGCATACCAAGCTCGGGGAGCATTCGTCAGACCATAAAGAGATTTCTTGAGGCGACAAATAAGGCTAGAGTCATTCTAGACATAGCCAGGAGGTTGTTCCATGTAGATTTCTTCTTTCAAATTTCCATGCAAGAAAGCAGATTTAACATCCATCTGATGGACCTCCCATTTATGTGAGGTGGCAAGGGAAAGAACAAGACGGATGGAATTCATTTTGGCTACAGGGGAAAAGGTTTCATTATAGTCAATTCCTTCAACATGGGAAA
Source organism: Picea mariana (assembly GCA_032191745.1). NCBI lineage: Eukaryota > Viridiplantae > Streptophyta > Pinopsida > Pinales > Pinaceae > Picea > Picea mariana. Next base: position 55,217 of record JASDQU010738814.1, read on the forward strand.
ATCCTTTGACAACTAACCGAGCCTTGTGTCTTTCAACACTTCCATTGGATGCATACTTATTTCTAAAGACCCATTTACATATGACAAGTTTTCTTATTTTGGAAGATGTATAAGATCCCAAGTATCATTTTCCATTAAAGAATGACACTCTTCATTCATTGCTATATCCCAATCTAGATGACCTGAAGCTTCTGCAAATGTTTCTGGATCAGGAGTCTCTGAAACTTGAGCCAAAAGAGAAGAGGCTCACTGTAAATGTGAACATGTTCAATGCTGATCTGAAGAATCACTGACAAAACTACCAGCTGCCTATCGTGTTGAACGGACCCATCTAGGAAGTGATGGAACTGGTGTTGGTTCAGGTTCAAAGGAATCATCTAGAGGAGGGTGAGCAGGCGAAGGTGGATTTTCATCCTCATTGTCATCATCTGAAGAAGAAACCAGATCAGAAGAAGGCACAAATGTTGAAGATGGCTCGCAGGATGAAGAAGGCACAACCATCGAATTTGGCTTGTAGGCCAAAGAAGGCACAAACACCGAATTAAGCTCACAGGCCAAGATATTTTCATCAAATTTAAAATCTCTTCTAATAATAATGTCATTACAATGTGATTGAAGAAGTCTGTAACCTTTGACATCTTCAGAATAATCAACAAATATACACTTCTCACTTTTAGGCGGCAATGCTTTCATTTTCTCATCAGGAATGTGAGCCCATGCTATACTGCCAAATACATGGAAGTGACTTACATCTGGTTTAATTTTAATTCAAGCTTCTTCCGGTGTTATATTTTTAAGAGCCTTTGTGGGAGTGCGATTTACTATATAATTTTCACAGTTAATGGCTTCCGCCAAATACTTTAGACTTAATCCCTTAGATTGGATCATACAATTAACCATTTCTTTTAATGTGCAGTTATTTCTCTTAGCAACACCATTTTGTTGTGGTGTATATGGAACAGTGTGTTGCATTTGGACTCCCTATGTAGTGCAGTAACTTGTAAAATTATTGCTCACATATTCGCCTCCATTATTTGTTCTTAACCTTTGAATTTGATGTCCATATTGCTTTTCTACAAGAGCCTTATAGGCCAAAAACTTGTCAAAAACTTTGCTCTTAAGTTTTAAGAAGTAAACCCAAGTACGTCTGGAAAAGTCATCAATGAAAGCTAAGAAATACTTGCACCCAAAAAAGGACGGAGAATAAAGTGGACCACACAAATCACTCTGAACAAGATGCAAAGGACCCAAGGCGTGCCAAGAAGCACATTTGTCAAAACTAGCCCGATGATGTTTGTCAAGAACACAACTGACACAAACACCATCTTTTCATGAAACAAGAGGAAGACCAGTCACCATCTGTTGATTACATAGTTGTTGCAATGAGCGATAGTTTAGATGACCAAACCACTCATGCCAAAGTTTGCTCAAGTCATCTCTATGAGCAAAAAAAACTGATGAAAAAGATGATGACCCAAAGTTGTCAAATTTGTACAACGTGGTAATATCATCAGCAATTACAGTTGCAAGAACATTCTTAGGATCTTTTAGATCCTTGATTACAACTTGGTGAGGTGAAAACTCTAGAGTTTTACCTTCACCTGAATGAGTGATTTGTTATACTGATAGAAGGTTACAAAAAAGACTTGGAACACATAATACATTATTGAAATGACCATTTTCTACTGGAACTGTTCCATATCCTTCAACACTAAGAGATCTATCATCACCAACAAATATTTGCTTGGTGTTACATTCATTTAGAGTGGAAAATATGGCTCTATCCTTAGCCATATGATAAGATACTCCAAAATCAATAAGCCACTCATTAGAAGTAGAAGTAGAAGTAGAAGTAGAATTGAAGGAGAAACCAGAATTAGAAACTACATGTCCATGAGAAGAAGAAGAAGTAGTAGAATCAATAGTGATGTTGTGCTTCTTCATCATTGCTTCTAAAGCTGTCATCTTCGTGAAACATTTGGACTCATCATGACCATCTTTATCACAAAAGTTGCAATGTATGTTAGTATTCTTATTTTATATTTTGCACCTTTGTCACCATTAGGAGTTGAAGCTATCTTAGCGGGTTTGGGACCCTTATATTGCTTTTTGTTGTAGCAAGGATGTTTCTTCTTGGGATACTTGGGTTTATCTTTCTGTTGGGAAACTAAGGCTTTGTTAGAGGTACCTGCAGTGCTGATCACTCCAAGTTGTATAAGCTTATCTTCCTCTCTAATCAAAAAAGCACAAAAGGACTCAAGAGTGGGTTTTTCATAAGATTTCCCTAGAGCCTCTCTCATGGCATAAAATGTAGATACAAACACAGAATATGCACTACCTAGCTTAGAAAGAATAAGATAGATGCAATGTTCTTCTTCCATTTTTATATTACATTTTTCACATAAAATTCTGAGTGTTTTAAACTTAGATAAATAGTCTCCAAGGCAAGAAAAATCACTTGGACTTAGGGTCAATATTTTATTTTCTAACTGTTGTTCTTGAATAGTATTGAGTTTACCAAACACAGATTCAATATTGTCCCAAACTTCTTCGGGGTCGTCAATTTCTTGAAGGTGGTACCTTAAATCAAGAGAGATGGGCATTCTGATTAGTCCTCGTGCTTCAGAATTCCTATTACCCCACTTGGCTTTCTTATCAGCATCAGTGGGTGTTTTTTCCTTTCCCAAGATAATCCGATACAAGCCTTTACTTCTTAATAAATCTTCCATATGAGATTTCCATTGGAAGTAGTTATTGCTGGTAAGAAAGACATTACTTGTACAAGACATATTAAATATGCAGATAATATGGATTTAAAAACTGAAATTGATGACCTGGATGGAAAGATATCGAAAATTTATGCGGTTTAAAAAAAAACATCACTGAAAACGGACTTTCGATGCTAGAGTTATGCCCTTTACAAAAAAGCATAAACAGTGACCAAATGACCACGTGAATGTGTAAGTTGCTTTATGAAGTGACCCACTTTTATAAGGAGAAGTGGGGATCACTTTTACAATGAAGTTACTTTATAATGTAAGAGATGCATGCAAAATAAATAACTTTAAAATAAAATATTAAAGCTACTTATACTGATTCACTTTTGTACTTGAAGTGAAATACACTTTACAATTTTAGCATGAACTTTTTAAAAAAAAGTAACAAAAGAGAGACTTGAACTCAAGACCTCTTACTTAATAAGGCAAATTTTAACCAAATGATCTAGCAAAACATATTGTAATGTTCAGAAGGAGGATTGGGGGTGTTGTGTTGTTGTTGTTGTTGTTGTTGTTGTTGAAGACAACCTTGGAGAGCATGCTCAAAAAAATTTATTTTCACACAAGAAAAAAATTTCGCTTCTCGATGACAACAAGGGTTAGATCTCGATTAGCTTACCCGGAAGATGCACATTTTCCTATCTGTTTCTTATTGTCCAAGATCGCACATAGCATGGGGAAAAGAGAATATGTATATCTAAAAGAATAGAAACCCAAAAATAAATAAAACAAAACCGAAATAAAACCAAAAATAGTACTCTGCAAAAATTTAAAAAATGCATATTCAAGCATTATACCTCTGGATCTGACTGTAATGGTCGTATCTTGGGAAAACAGAAACATTTTTGAGTTAAACAAAAAGTGTTTATGACTTAAATGAGCACTCCGGATGCAATGGAACAGTCCTCTCAGCCCAAAAATGTACAAAAATGACAAAAAATGGAGAAAGAGAATTGCATCTATCTTGTTCTTTCTAAGCTAGGTAGTGCATATTCTGTGTTTGTATCTACATTTTATGCCATGAGAGGCTCTAGGGAAATCTTATGAAAAACCCACTCTTGAGTCATTTTGTGCTTCTTTGATTAGAGATGAAGATAAGCTTATACAACTTGGAGTGATCAGTGTGCTCTAATACCATTTGTTGGTAGTACGACTGTTGTTACACCAAAACCTGCAAGTGATTGGTAAACTCACCACTGCCATATTTCAAGGATCCATGAGAAGCGACTAGTCCCTTGTCACGATACAAGGGGGAGCGTTGACTACTTGCAATTTCATGCAACAATCTCCCCCTCAGTGCGAGTCGAGTGTGTATCAAACTCGTCACCTCTAGCTCTAATACCATGTTCGACAACACAGATATTCCAACAGAGGACGAACACCTTCAACAAACACTCACATAACCAGATCAAAGATCAACACATTGATGTTTTCACGTGGTAAAACCCCTACGGGGAAACATCCACGGCCCCAACCAACGCGGCCACTTGGAGCAGTTTATTAATGCAAAAAAAAAGATTACACAGAGATTTTACAAGAGAGTTTCTCACAATCGATCATCGACAAATGACCCTCCATGCTTTTTAAATAGAGAACATGGACCAATTAGGTGTTAATCCATGGATCAATGGCTGTTAAAATCGAGGAGAGTATAAATTGTCGGATCACTCTATGTCAGGAACATATCGTGACCGTCGGATTTCCTAACTACAAATGCATACTAAAGAAACACACTATTACCTAATGACATATTAGACCAAGTAGATCTTAACTAGCACCTAAGTGTCTAAATATCCTAACACATACCATGTACTTCAATAGATGGAAGTAATATAGAATAGACCGTTTTCCAAGATAATTGGTGTATACAGTAGAAGACCATGTATTTCAGCCAATGGAAGTATGTCAATAGAGTGACTAATTGTTCACTCATTACAAATATGTCATCGATGGTAAGAAACAATTCTATTTAAAATGGATGAATTTGTATCTCGAATGAATGAGAGAGAAATAGCATAACCAGTGAGAGCTTAGAAGTGGATAGAGACGTTAATGAAGACCAGACCAAACAAAGATAAAAATTTGGAAAATATGTTTTTGTAAAATTTGATTATTTGATTTCATTATTGTTCTTAGTGATGTAAGCATTAAGAGAGGGTTTTAGAATTAATGCTTACTTTAGAGATTAATTTGGGTTTGTTAGATCTTGCTAGGTGTAAGAGATCTTCCACAAATATAGAATCCTATCTCTCCAAATATCGGATCCTATTTATGTGTGTGTGGTTGAGAGATTCGCTCATGAGTTTGTTAAGTTGTTGAGGGAAAATTTATGTTTAAATATGTGTGCTTGGTTTAATAAAGATATGCAGTTCATTTTTGTAAATAAACAATGTCTTCTTACCCATTTTCTGAGTATTAGACATTTAGTTTAAAATATACAATATTGTMTTTTTCTTGATATAATATATTGTTATTAGACATTTGATTTTCAATGAACACTTTTTCTTTTTGAAAACATTTATGTAATTATTTAATATTGCCAATTTTTTAGTTTAATATTTTATTATTAGATGTCATTTTTATTATTATTGTTTGAATTTGTTCAATTACATATATTAAAAAYTTAAAATATAGTTTATTACTATTATTCCATTAAAAAATACTTATATAATATAAAAAACTAAGAAAATAGTTTATTCCTATTATTTCATTAATAAATATATTCAAAAATATAAATATAAAAAATTTGGAAAAGATTAAATATATTTACAAAGTAATAATACAGTAATAAATTAATTATAATGATCAATTAATTAATTAATTACATTAATAAATTAATTATAATAATCAATTAATTAATTATTTTCTCTTCCGAGAATTCTCTTTATTTTTTAATGAGAATAATATTTGCCTTGCATTTTAAATGATATCTTTTATTTAGAACATTATATTAATACTTCTCTCCAACTTTGGACTTTTTTTTATTCGAATAATCTTTGAGATTACTCTTGGTGATGTAAACCATATTACTTCTCTACAGTTTTTGAACTCTCGGTGATGAGAATACTCTTTGTAATTTTGAACTCTTGGTGTTAACAATAATCTTTATAGTTTTGAACTTTTTGACATGAATAATTTCTATGGTTTTGAATAATTTTTAGTTCTTGCTTCTTCCACGAGCATGTGGGTGAGTGTTCCTAAATCAATTATGGCTTTTTCAACTCTTCAGCTCTAGTTTCTTCATAAATCAAGTTTTAGTTTCTTCATAAATCAAGTTAGTCATTTGTTACTTTGATTAAAGTTTAATTTAATAATATTTATAATATAGTAAAGTGTGAAAATTAAAGATATTTAAATATATATATAAAAAATAAGTTTAATAAGTATAAGTTGATTTAAGAGACAATAATTATTATCATTATTATCAATTAAAAAAATTATTTTTCATTTTTAAATTCAATCCAAAATAATATTTTTTACTTATTTTCTCTTCTTTTCAATATGAGCACTCCACCACCTATTTCAAAAACTCATCATGTGAGGGGGAGGCCCCCCAAAGTCACTCTAGAGAGAATTCATGAATATATCGAATCATTGCAAAAAAGGAGAGAAGAAAGAGATGCAAAACTCCAAATACAATTAAAATCATTAGCAAAAATAAGTGAAGAAAGAGATGTAAAACTCTGAATAGAACCAGAGGCAATGCTTGATAAAAAATTAGACTCTTTGAAAATACAATTCAAACTCGGATAGAGGATAGATTGTTAGGGTTCAAGAGTCAATTGCAAAAAACAGAGGATGGGATTCAAGAAATGAAAAAAACAAAAAAAATCAACCCAAGAAGGACAGGTTGAAAAAAGTTGCAACTTGAGAGATAGGATTAAAGAGCTAGAATAAAAATTGACCAACAATTTGACCCTTAGTAATCTAAAAAAAAAAATAGAGGAAATGAATAAGCTAATCAAAATCAACCATGAGCGTAGTAAAATATCCTTGAACCTCTTAATTATTTGTATAAAAAAGCAACACGAGGAGGATACGCTAAAATAGTAAAAGAAGAATTAAGAAATAAATCACAAATTAAAACAACTCACCTCGTAGAATCAAAGAGGCTAGGAAAAATAATTGATCATAAAGATACATTGATCAGTGTCAAATTAAGTTGTAATGACCATAAATATGGCATACTCAGTAAATCTCCAAGCTTAGAAGGGTGAGGAATATTTAGAAATGAATACCTCATTCTTAAATACTAAGTTGAATTAATGAAGGAAGTTCAAAAGGCAAAAGAAGCCAGGAAAGAAGGAAAACAAACAATAATTAGAAATCAAAAAGCTATTGTTAGGGATAGAGACGAGAAGGATAATAATAAATAGGAATTTGGGACACTCAAGATCCTTTTTTGGAACTTTCATGGATTTGTATGGCACAAAGGTCCAATGGCAAGTTGGATCCTAAGTGATATTGATATTTTTTGTCTAGTTGAAACTTGGGAGCGTGAAGAGTCTAAGGTCCCTAACATGGAAATATTTTTCTTGTGGTCGTAATGGAACAAAAATTCCTACTGTAGAGGGATAGGAGACATAGATTGTTATATTAGAAAGAGCATTTCTCGTGACATTCAACTTCATAAGATCGACCCTCTCGATCAGTATATTTGGATAGAAATTGCAAACATAAATTCTAAGAATATGTATATAGTAGCTTGTTATTTTGCACCTATTAATTCTACTTTTTATAAGAAGAACAATATAGATATAAATTTTCCCTATAATAAATTAGAACATGATATTTATAGTTCAAAAACTGAAGGTAATATCCTCCTAGTAGGATACTTTAAAGCTAGGATTACAACTAACCAAGATACTCTTTTAAGAAATGATTCCAACCATAATCCTTTATGTCTAGCTGAAGACCTTGTTCTAGCTAATATCTACAAAAGAATTTGTGAAGACCTAGCTAAGAATTTTTTTGGTACTAAGTTGGTCAAGCTTCGTAGCTATCAAGACCTAATAATTTGTAATGGAGTAATGAAGTGGCCAAAATCCAACCAGATGACTTGTATTCATGGGATAGGTGGTAGTGTAGTAGATCATGTGATATTTGATATCAAATTTTCTAACCAAATAGTAACTTTTGACCTTTTAAATGAAAATGAACTCGACTCTGATCATATACCTTTAACCCTAACTCTAAAATTTTCCATGCACACGAGAACCATTGAATAGAATTCTAATAATAAAAGGCAACTACTCATTGAAAAAAGTAAATTCGACATTACCTTAAAGGATTTGAATAGTGAATTACATATCCCTACTTGTAAGGACAACATTGAAGACCTCTATCATAATTTTACAACCACCCTTTCCACTTATATTAACAAGTTCTCTTTCGAGGTGTCGTGTAAAAAGAATAATATAATGACGAAATCTTAGTATGATAAAGAATGTAAAATTTCTAGGAAAGACATTAGGGATGCTTCTAATTAGTCCTTAAAAATATATAAGATCAATCCATACAAATTTCTAATTAAAAGGGAAAAAAAGGTACTATATCAATAAAAGGAAAGATAATTTTTCACAACTATCTAAGCTTGATACTAAGAAGTTTTGGAGAAAAATTAGAATCTGCAATACTAAAGAAAATAATATCATTCCCTTAAGGGAATGGAATTCATACCTTAAAAATATCTATGAGTTCCCTAATGTGATGGATACCATTCCTATTGTCTCTACAAACGAGGACGTTTTTTCTTTGTATGACATAGAGTTTAGGGTTAAGCGACTTGCAAATGGGAAAGCTAAGGACATTGAAGGCTACCAAGTTGAAATTTTTAAAATCAGAGGGCTTATCCTCATCCCTCACATACACAATCTCTTCAATTTAGTAGTCAAACATGGCTTCCCTAAACGCTGGACACAAAGACTCATTGTTCCTATTTTTAAAAATGGTGATAGATACATTCCCTCTAATTATTAGAGCATTATGATTAGCCTGATTTTAACAAACATTTATGGAATTATTTTGGAAAAGAAAATTAACCTTTGGATAAAAATTCATGGTAAAAGAGCTAAAGGCCAAACCATGTTTAATAGATATCATTCAACTATGGACCATCTTGTTAGATTTAGGATCATTGTAGAGGAGTTCCACAATACTAAAACCAATATTTTTTGTTGTTTTGTTGACTTTATAAAAGCGTTTGACACGGTCCCCATGGAAAACCTTTGGAATAGGTTGGAAGAGATAAAAGTGCCTTTCGAGTTGAGGGTTGTTGCAATAAATTTGTATGATAATGTTATTGACACATTTAATAAGAATGACATTTGGTCAAAAGATATTAACAACTATATTGGAGTCATGCAAGGTTTTCCCCTGTCCCCTACCCTTTTTGGCATATACATTGACAAGTTAGAAGATTTCTCAGAAGAAGTAGGTTGTGTCGGCTCTACTCTCACCAGTATAGTCATCAATCTTATTCTTTATGCTGATGATATCATTCTTATCATGAGGATTCCCTACGATCTTGAAAAACAACTAAGAATCCTCAAGGATGTTTTCTCCAATATGGGTATGACTATTAATACTGACAAGACTAAGGTCATGATCATTAAATCTAATAAGATCACTTATGATACCTTCATATATGACAACAACAACTTGGAGGATGTGACTTCATACAAATATCTTGGAATCAATATTCACCACAACCTCAACTAGAATTATAGCATTGAAAAAATGATTATTGGGGGATGGAAAGCTTATTATGGGCTCGAAAACAATTGTAAATTACTCGATATTTGGATATGGGATATGAAGAAACTCCTCTTTGAGACTCTTTTTACACACATTCTTCTATATGGATGTGAAGTTTGGGGATGCAATATTTCTGGTGAATCCTGCAGAAAGACAGAGAAAATCCAATAAAAAATTATAACCTATAATATCAAAATTAAAGGAAATAGGCCATATCCCATCCTCCTCTCAAAGGAAATCCTTCCCCCATCGACAGCATGGCTATAACTATATACCTAATGTAAAAGAACAAGCTAAACAACATGGAAGACAAGAGTATTCTTAAAATTTCTTCAAAAACCAGTAGTAACCACCTTCGACTCAAGCAAAGATGGCATAAAGATGCCCGATCCTGACTAAGCTATTCGAGAATCATGGAAAACATCATTTTGTAGAATAAGAATATTGTTAAAAACATAATTAAATGAAAATTTAAGGAGAAAATGTGATGTGATAAAGAGTGAGAGGAAAGAAGAAAAGTAAGGTATTATAAGGATGTAATCAACCCTAATTTAGAAATTAAAATTATCTCTATGTTTTGACAAGTGTAAATAAAAAATAAGCCTTGCTAAGATAAAAACAAATTCTTATGAGCTCCATAGTGAAACTGGGCATTGGTCAATTCCTAAAATGCCATGGGATGAAAGAGTGTGTCACCTTTGTGACACTAAGAAGGTTGAACATGAAAAATGTTTTCTCTTTGATTGTAGAGCCTATACCCACATTAGATATTAATTTCAAAATATTTGTCACACTACGAATATTCCTAACCTTTTAACTCAACAAAACTATGGTGATCTTGGAAATCTTCTCTTAATTCTTTTAGAGTACAAAAACAAAATTCTAAAGATTTGCAAGTAATTCCTTACTCTCTTAAGGTATGATTAGGTACTTAATCATCTTTATCATCATTACATTAATATAATGTATAAATTAAAAAATTGATTTTCATTAATGTATAATGTAATTTATTAATTAATTAATAATAAAATGAGAATATAATGTATTAATGAAATTTAAAGTATTAATATGCTAATAAAGTAATACATGTTTTTAATACATTAAAAAATGATTTAATATATTAATTACGCCTAAATATTAATTACGCACAATTAATATATTACGCCGAAATATTTACGCACAATTAATATATTACGCCGAAATATTTAATATATTAATTACGCACAATTAATCACCTTTTAATATAAAATTCTAATCTGATGGCTAGCAATTGAAGATGTTGGCATATTCTTAGGCATCCTCCCAAATCAATGAATGTGATTTACTCTTCATAACTTCCTTGTATTTTTTAATGCATCCGTTAACCTATTTACATTTTAACATTTACCTAATCATATTAAGAAATTACTGTAGCACCATATGATTGCCAAGTTTAAATGATTAACCTTTGGGATTACCAGGTTTGGATTAATTATCCATGCATTTCATTCTCTACCCTGGATTTCCTCAGTTGTCTGGGCATTTCATATTTTTGCATGAGCATGGAGTGTTTCGAGCATGGAGCGTTTCATCCCTATCCCAGATTATAGACATGATAGGTCTTTACGATTTTCGATTGGCTACTAAATTGTGATTGCGGCATGATAACTGAGTTCCTTTGATGCAGGAAGATTAGACATGGACACGAACTCTTCTCAGATCGCTAAAACAAATGAAATTGTCATGAACACAACAATGCCAATAATAGTAATGTTGGGGTATTTAGGGTTAGTGTTTTGTAGTGCAGTGTTTATTAATATTAATGAGGTATTTAGGGTTAGTGTTTTGTAGTGCAATGGTAATTAATATTAATGAGACAGGACATTATCGGGTGAAATAAGGCCTATAACTCAATGGCAGGAGGGTTCTAGCACATAACTTTGAGTTCGTTATCTTGAGGTATCTCTGTAGCAGTAGGGTTCTCCAGCATAAATTTTAGTTCATTACCTTGAGGTATCTCTGTAGGACAAAATCTATCGTATCATATAAGTCAACTTAAATGGCTCTTCTTTCTGTCGTACCGTTAGTTTCCAAATTGTGCCTGCGTAGATCATTGTTCAGTTCTACTCATGAGGTGAAGGTTGTTCATAGGGCAATCCCAAATCCTGGAATGTGCAGGCAAGGGAAATCCATGATACCTTCCATAAGCATGAGCTCAACCACCTCTGTATCTAATGATGACGGTGTACAAAGGTGCATAGGTGATTATCATTGCAACCTTTGGGATGATAATTTCATCAAATCTCTCTCAATGTCTAATGAGGTGCTTAACTAGCTTCATTTGAATTTATTCTTCTGCATATTTCATTCAGAATCAATTAATGGAGTAATTTTCTCCTCTAATTTAATGTATCTCAGGCACCTTCTTACCGTGAACATACTGATAGACTTATTGGGGAAGTAAAAGATATGTTCAATTCAATGTTAGTGGTGGATGGAGAATTAATCAATCCCCTCAATGAACTCCTTCAACACCTTTGGATGGTCGATACAATTGAACGGTTGGGAATCGATAGACATTTCAAAAATGAGATAAAATCAGTGTTGGATTATGCTTACAAGTCAGTCCACATAACCATTTCATTATTGGTTATTTATGCTTTATATATCGAATACACAGGTCAGTCTCCACTACACTACAAAACACTAACCTAAACACTAACCCTAACCCTGTATCCAGATCTAACCCTAACCCTAACCGTAACCCTGTATTTGGAGGAGCTACAGAACTTGGATTCGCTCGATGGATCTGATGTGTGGGATCCCCTCTTTATTGTTCCAGATTCATCAGTTTTAGAAGGGATACAGTCCATTCTAGGCTCTGGATCTTTTGAAGAACGTGTGGATGACTCCTCATCAGAAGAACTTCCAATGGTTTTTTTCGAATGGCTCAAATCTAACCATGACTCCATTTCCCCAGAAGACTTGAGAAGCATTAAGTTGAAGAGATTGACTATTGAAAACTTTGTGAATACTATTGAAGACCAGGGATTTGTCAAGTACCACACCACGACTCCAAATACACTGGGAGGACAATAACACAATCGCAATTACTCACACTTTCTTCTTATATACTCTGTGCAAGCTTTCACGAAGCTGGGATTCATTATTTTACCAACAAAAACATTTATGCGTTCACCAACCACGAATACATTACTAATAAATTAAAACATAAATAAGGTATTAATATATTAATAGATATTAGAACGTGGCCATATTAATATACTAATAGATATTATTATTAAAACAGGGCCTTTTGGAATAGATATTAAATTCAGTAAAAAACAAAACCTAAAGTAATTCATTATTATTATTATGTTAATCTGATGTTTTTAATGATAAACGAACACGGCGATTTCCAATAGATGTAGGCCTATTCATGTAAAGACACCTTGCTATTCATATTACACCAAAGTTGTTCCCATAGGGGAGGTTATTTCGGAGGCTTCGTTGTCTGTCCAAAGCATATCAGAATTTGTCATCTGTTCACAGAAATTACGGTATCATTTCATTCCACATGTTTTATCCTGACTCCAAGCAGCGGTTTCCAGGTTTCTTCCTCCCCATCTGTGTTTTTGTTACAAAATCCTTTCTTTACAAAATCAAAATTGATTAGATTCCTTATTCATTTCTCTACGTGGGGCTCTGCGCTGCGAGACTGGTCTGCGGGCTTCGTCCCATGGAGTTTAATGCATAGTGTTTGGTGGCTATGTCATCTGGGAGAAGCGATTTATTCAACTTCGTAGGCCCCCAAAGATAGCGTTCGTTGACACAACATAGAAGTGAAAGGCATGTGAAAATACGATCTATTCGGTTGATCAATTGACTGTTGATAATTCTATTTATCACAAATCCTGTTTCCACTGCCATCATTGCAATGGAACCTTAAAGGTGTTGTTTTTGTTCTCTGTTTTGTTATTGTTTGATTTAGTGTGTTTTGTTGGCTTTTTCTTTTACTATCCCCTAGACAAGTTGTTATTCAATAGTTTTATTTGATCCCCATCCATCATTGATCTATCCTTTCCATGTCCAATTTTCATCAGCTGGTATTTTGATACCGATTGCCTCTTGTTTTTGTCAAGATGTAATCATTTCACTGCCTCTGTGAAAATGGTAAATCGGTGACTTGACCTTTCAAGATTCGAGACACCATCAGTGGATTTGTTAGTGGTAATTCTTCTCACGTTCAGGTTCCTGTTCTGAGCGAGAAGTCATATGACTCTTGGTATATTTGAATGAGGAGGATTTTACGTTATCAAGATTTATGGACCTATGTTATTGATGGTTATGCTGAGCCAGTTGATGTAGCAGCAGAACTGGCTCTCTCTAATGCTGACCATGTTTTGCTGAAGGAAAATAGGAAGAAGGATAATAAGGCTCTTGGATTAATCCAGCAAGGATTAAATGAATCCATTTTTAGGAAGATTTCTAGTGTTGCATCTTTGAAGATAGCTTGGGACATTCTTGAAACCTGTTATCAAGGTGTGACCAAGCTGAAGACAGTCAAGTTGCAGAACTTGAGAAGGGATTTCAAAAATCTAAAGATGAAGGATAATGAAAGTGTTGATACTTTCATGACTCAAGTAATGAGTGTTGTGAACCAGCTTAGGCAATATGGAGATGATATTGAGAATAAGAGAGTTATTGAAAAAGTGCTGAGAAGTTTACCCAAGAAGTTTGAACCTGTAGTTGTACCCATAGAGGAATTTAAAGATTTAAGTCAAATGCAAATTGATGAATTGATTGGTTCTCTTGTTGCTCATGAATCTAGTATATCTAGATATGAAGAAGGATCAATGGAGCATGCTTTCAAATCCCAACTACATGTTACCAGAGGCAGAGGCAGAGGAAGGTTTCATACTCGTGGTAGAGGAGGTTGATTTTCTGGTCGAAGGGACAACAGAGCTGAATCAGAGTCTAAGCAGAAGTCCCACCAAAATCCTCCTAATTTAAGAGGGAGCAGCAACAAACCCTGGCAGCAAGAAAATTAGAGGTATGATAAAACTAAAGTACAATGTTATTATTGTAAGAAGTTTGGGCATTTTGAAAACAAATGTTGGAAGAAAAAAGTACAGATGGATAAAAAGTACAGAGTGTTCTTCAAGAACAAGGTATGTACAATCTATGATAAATTTCCCAGCAAACAGTTGATTGCAAAAGTAGAGATGACCAAGAATAGAATGTTTCCTGCAAGATACCAGATATATAAAATATGCAGAACATAAATGAAATGCTAGAAATGACAGAATAACAGTAAAATATCCAACATAATCTTCACAATACACAGAAATGATATACGAAATAGCAACAGAAATAACACTTTGAGTCAGATAGCAATGTTCACAGGCCTCTTCGAGGGAGCAACCTCCAATCGAGAAGCACTCTGTTACAATAATATCCAAGCTAGGGTTCTCATACCCTCAACTCCTATGTATACTAAAAAGAAGCATCTAGAGGAAGATCCTTGTAGAAGCGGAAGCTTCTTTTAGGTCTTCTTACATCCGCCTTATTCTATTTTATTGAAAGGTCTTATTAATATTGACCTTTATTACATCCGAATACATTGATCTACCTATGTGTAGGTTAGGACCTTAACATGTCCGCCCCCTTAAAAACAGCCTTGTCCTCAAGGCTTGAGATGTGGAAACTGCTGCAGAATGGTAGCTGGTTCCCAAGTGGCATCTGCTGGAGTCATATCTTTCCACTGTACGAGCACTTCCTTGATGGTTCTCTGACGCAGGCGACGCTCCCTCTGGTCCAAAATTGCTTCTGGTTGTAGCCAAATGGATCCTTCTTCAGCTAACTCTGGAAGGTTGGTTTGAAGTTGGCATCTGGTTCCAATCACCTTCTTCAAGCAGGAAACATGAAAAACAGGATGTAGCTTCGACTGACTAGGCAGAGCTAACTGATATGCGACTTGTCCCACACGCTTTAGAACTGTGTAAGGGCCATAAAATTTGGGAGCTAGCTTCTGACACTGCTCGGCCTTTAGGGAAGTTTTCTTGTATGGTTGCAACCGCAGAAACACCTGATCCCCTTCTACAAATTGACGTTCCGAGCGACCTTGATCTGCTTGCTGCTTCATTCTGTTCTGGGCCATGACCAAGTTCTCTTTAAGGGTACGAAGTATATCCCCCCGGACGGTAAGTGTTTGGTCGACCGCCTGGACCTTCGAGGTACCCGGTAAGTATGAGAGAACTGATGGTGGCTTCTGTCCATACACTGCTTCAAAAGGAGTCATGCGAGTGGCTGTATGGTATGTAGTGTTGTACCACCATTCG
>JASDQU010738814.1:71169-104992 GCA_032191745.1 Picea mariana
CCCACAATTTCTGCCAAGGAAAGTGCTCTGATACCACTTGCAAGATACCAGATATATAAAATATGCAGAACAGAAATGAAATGCTAGAAATGACAGAATAACAGTAAAATATCCAGCATAATCTTCACAATACATAGAAATGATATACGAAATAGCAACAGAAATAGCACTTTGAGTCAGATAGCAATGTTCACAGGCCTCTTCGAGGGGGCAACCTCCAATCGAGCAGCGCTCTGTTACAATAATATCCAAGCTAGGGTTCTCATACCCTCGACTCCTATTTATACTAAAAAGAAGCATCTAGAGGAAGATCCTTCTAGAAGCGAAAGCTTCTTTTAGGTCTTCTTACATCCGCCTTATTCTATTTTATTGAAAGGTCTTATTAATATTGACCTTTATTACATCCGAATACATTGATCTACCTATGTGCGGGTTAGGACCTTAACATTTCCACTTGTTATGAGAAATGATTTGAGTGGTTCTTTGAATGTTTATAAAGCTGGAAGTTTAGATGAATCTTGGTTATGGAATTTGAGATATGGTCACTTACATTTTGGTGTCTTAGATCTGTTACAGAAGAAACATATGGTAAAAGGGTTACCTTATATTCATCAACCTACAAGCTCTTGTGAGAGTTGCATACTTGAAAACATCACAAAGAGAAATTTGTTTCAGGTGTTTCCTACAAAGCAAAATCTCCATTGTAAATTGTCCACACAGATTTATGTGGACCTATGAAAACACCTTCTTTAACTGGTTGTGTTTATTTTATGACTTTCATTGATGATATCAGTAGGAAGACTTGGTTGTATTTGTTGAAACAGAAAGCTGAAGCCTTTTGATGTTTTTAAGAAGTTTCAGTCTATGGTTGAGAATGAGAATGGTCAAACCATTAAAATATTAAGGTCTGACAGAGGAGGTGAATACAAACTTAATGAATTCATTGAATTTTGTGATCTTCATGGAATTAAAAGGCTGTTTACTGCTTGATATACTCCACAACATAATGGAGTGGCTAAAAGGAAGAATCGGACCATCATGGATATGGCTCGAAGCACGTTCAAAGAGAAACATCTTTCAAATGAATATTGGAAAAATGTGGTTCTTTTCTCTGTTTTTACCTTGAATAGAAGTTTGACCAAGATCATGAGGGATCGTGTACCTCAAGAAGCCTGGGATGGTAAGCCTTGCAATGTTTCTCATTTCAGAATTTTTGGATGTGTTGAATTTGTGCATGTACCTACATAAATGAGGAGGAAGTTGGATGATAGAAGAGAAAGATGTATCTTTGTTGGATACAATGAAGAGTCTAGGGTATATAGACTCTACAATCCCATCACCAATAAGTATGTAATCAACATAGATGTTCAATTTAAAGAAGAGGAAGCCTCGGATGGAAGTATTGATAAATCGGTTTCAGAGGGAGTTGTGTTACCCCGTGAAGATGATGATGGAGTTGAGCAGGCTAAAGGAAGTGGAAAGTTGGTTCCACATGCACATACACCTGCAACAAGAACTCCTACAAGGTAAGCACCATATTTCATCCCATCTCAATTTAGAACGCCAAGAACTCATGAGCGTAGTGAGGCATCTGGACATGGTGGACATCAAACAGATTCACACGTAAGTAGTGAATCGAATCCTACTTTAGCTTCATTAAAAAAAATATTTAAAGGTCAAAGACTAGAAGCTTAAGAGAATTATATGATTAGAATGAAGAAGTAGATCATATTTCAAATTTTGCATTAATGGCATGTGATCTTGTAAGTTTTAATGAATCTACTAAAGAGGATGTTTGGATAAAAGCAATGGATGAGGAGATTGATTCAATTGAAAGAAATAGCGCTTGGGATCTTGTCGATTTACCTGAAGGTAAGAAGAGCATTGGTGTTAAGTGGGTATATAAGACTAAGTTGAATGCATATGGTGAAGTTGAAAAGTACAAGGCAAGACTTGTAGCTTAGGGGTTTAGTCAGCAACCCGGTATTGATTACAATGAAACATTTTCTTCTGTAGTAAGAATTGACATTGTGAGGATGGTCTTAGCTATTGTAGCTCAGAATAGATGGATCATGCATCAGATGGACGTTAAGTCTGCATTCTTGAA
Organism: Picea mariana; assembly: GCA_032191745.1. Taxonomy (NCBI): domain Eukaryota; kingdom Viridiplantae; phylum Streptophyta; class Pinopsida; order Pinales; family Pinaceae; genus Picea; species Picea mariana. The sequence continues at coordinate 73,277 of JASDQU010738814.1, forward strand.
TGGATGTTTGGAAGAAGAGGTTTAGTAAGACAACCTATGAGTTATGAGATTCATAAGCACATAGATAAAGTTTAAAAGTTAAGGAAATATTTATATAGATTGAAGCAGGCATCCAGAGCATGGTATAGCAGGATTGATGAATACCTAATTAGTGTTGGATTCAACAGAAGTCCAAGTGAGCCAACCCTGTATAAAAAGATAAACCAGGAAGGTAAAATTTTGATTGTATGTATGTATGTTGATGACCTGATTTTTACTGGAGATCTATTTGTAGATGATTTTAAAAATCCCATGAAAATGGAGTTTGAGATGACTGATTTAGGATTGATGAAGTATTGTCTTGGAATTGAAGTGGATCAATCTGATTATGGCATTTTCATTTGTCAAACTACGTATGCAAATGATGTATTGAAAAGGTTTAGAATGATGAATTGTAAACCAGCTGCAACACCTATGGGAACTGGTATTAAACTTAGCAAGTATGATGAGGGATCATATGTTGATCCAACTCTGTATAAGAGGCTGGTTGGAAGCCTTATGTACTTAACAACAACCAGACCTGATATCATGTTTTCTATAAGTTTGATTTCGAGTTTCATGGAGACTCCGAAGAGTACTCATTGGCAAGAAGGAAAGAGGATCCTGAGATATGTTGCTGGAACAATTGACTTTGGTATCCGATACACATCAAGTTTAAACTTTGAGCTGATCGGATATACTGATAGTGGTTTTGCAGGTTCCATTGATGACAGGAAAATCACATCTAGGTATGTGTTCAGTCTTGGATCTGGAGCAATGGCATGGGCATCAAAGAAACATCCCATTGTGACTCTATCTACTACTGAGGCAAAGTATGTTGCAACAGATGCGATTGCATGTCAAGATGTGTGGATGAGAAGGGTCTTGAATGAATTTTTGCATGACGAGAATGATGCAACCCAAATTGCTTGTGACAATAAATCTGTCCTTGCATTGTCAAAGAATCACGTCTTTCACAAACAGAGTAAGCACATTGATACAAGGTATCATTTCATTCCAGAGCTGGTAACTGGTAAAGAGATTTCTATTTAGTTCTGCAGATCTAAAGAAAAATTTGCAGACATATTTACGAAGCCTTTGGGAAATGAATTGTTTAAAATCCATAGAAGAAATATTGGGGTCTACAAGTTGTAATGCATTGTTTACAACAATTTTGTTTTACATATTTTTTCAGTTCATTTTGCTCTGAAATGATTAAGAGGGAGTATGTCAGGATATAATCAATTCACCACCTCTGTGCAAATAGTAAATCGCTGGCTTCACCTTTCAAGACTCGAGACACCATCGATAGATTTGTTAGCGGTGGCCGCCTTAACCTCTGCATGCCACGAGACACCATAACCACTTCAATTAAATATTTTCTAAGATCGAAGGCACACTTTTTGAATTAGGGAATTAATGTTAGTTTTTGTATAAATGGAAAACAGATTGTAATATGAGAAATCTAAAAAGGATTACATTTTGAATTGAAGTCGCTAGTGTGCATTCAAAGGTATTTTCTCTATTTTGGTCTTCATTGAGTTTGTAAACTCATTTGATTTTCTTGATCAGATTTGTTTTTTTTTGCATAAACACAGTAATTACTTGGTTCTTCCATGGTTCTTCCATTTGCGAACCCGGTCTCCATTAATTTTGAACATAGCGATCTGAGTTTCTTTTAGCATTTCGGAGTTCACTTGTTAAAAAGTGCGTGGAGTTCTTTACTTTCAAACACTCCGAACCCAAAATAGTGGGCCAAACCCTATTCGCGTTTCGTGATTAGAGATTAGTTGTTGCATTTTTCTTTTTGGGTTGGGTGGTTGTAAATTCCGAAACCTCGAACTGTTGGGCCCACAATTTATTCGCATTTCGCGATTACGCAAGTCACGTGGTGATTTGTTTTTGGTGTCTGGCGTTTGTAATCGCCGAATCCTGAACCCGGATTGACCTCCTGTTTTTCACAGTTTCCACGTCTTTTTTGTTTCAGGTTTTATCTCCAGCTTCCCCCTGGATCATTGAGCCATCCTGTCCGTTTCCAATTTTCATTAGCTGCCGTTTTGATACCGACTCCCTCGTCTTTCCGCGACTGTTTCATTCTTTTTTCTAAATCTTCAACTACTAGAGCAAGCAAATCTTAACCAGCGCGCACCGCTTTGGAGGGTTAATGGTCTATTCGACAGAAAGTTTGCTAAAGTCCGTCCTCTTTTGTTTGAGACAAGGTATGGGTGGATATTTGCCATTTTTTACTTTAAAAAAGAAAGAATGAAGGAAAAAAGAATGAAGGAAATAATGAAGGAAATGTATTATAGGATTTCTAGAAGAAATTAACATCTTTTAGGGTTTATCGAGTTCATCAGATTGCTTGAAAGTCTTGATAATATGCAATGAGACGTTTCCGGGTGAAGCGAACTTATCTTTCTATGCTTTTAATGTTTTCGAGTTTATGAGCTGATAATATGATATGATGAGGCTTGCGATCCAGGGAGAAATCCGCTTTAAGCTATTGAGGCAGTGGAGCTTGCAAGTCTAGTGACTCTCATCATCTTCAACTATCTTGAAATTCGCAGTGATCTTGGCGAAAGGTGAGATCGCGTCAATCAGCTGCCAACATTCCAGGCGGTGCACTTCCAGTTTGTCTTTCCAGAATAGGGATACACCCCTGGGTACTTTTCTTTAACTTCTACAATAAATTTCTTTGCAAATAGTGAAAGATGACTTGATCTTGGCTGGAATCTCGTTTATGTGTGCATTTCGAGATTGGGGATTGGTGTCAAAGTATGGGTTTCCTACAAAGTTTATGGTTTTAGCTCAATTTTATAAAGTAGACTTCACCTTTATCATTGATAAACATAAAATGGTTCAATGACTACCCATGACAACCTTGGTTTACTTTAAATGGCATATGCATGTAAGCTCCACCTTTCACCTGCTCACTTCTAGCGTTTCCTCATCACTCGCCATGAGGATGATTCCTTACCTCAATGCTTGCTCTGCAATAGGCGAGCTATTGAAATATATGTTAAAACATTAATCATAAGTTATTTGGATAGTTAAGTTAACCTAATCAGTTACATGACAGTTATGGTCTTTTGTATTATATATGTACATCTATGTACATGATGATTTACAGATGCATTGATGAATAGAGTATGTCTTTTCTGCCTTTGTTTATTTATCTCTGTTCGTCATGGTTTCTTGATTGCATCAGTTATTTACATTATGTTTCTGCTATTTTCTTCATTATGAATCTAACAGTGGTCAGAGCCAAGTTAATGAGAGCCACTGGGAAATTGTGAGAGGCGGATCGTTATTGTTGACTGGATCGCTGCTCTCCATGGAAAATCGATGTTGGTGCGCTGAGAAGGAGAAAGGAAGATCGCTCGCGACCTTTGCGTGGAGGAGAGAAGGAAAGATCAATGCTACTGGTGAGTTTGTTGGCTGCTCTGAGGTGGTAAAGGAGCTTCATGTTGAGCATTGTTAATAACTGCTAGCTCAATGTGAGAGGAGAGGACCGCCAGCTAGAAACCTATGCCTCTGAGTTTGTGCAAACTTGCAGGAGATATTCATTCTTGTCTGCGTAGAAACTCGAATTGCTGGAAGGATTGAGCCATTGAATTTAAGGATGGTGTGGCGTGGATTTAGTGGGCGATAGGGAGTAACAACAAGATCCTCAGTTTGTGAGGAGCCGCTAAGACGAAGCTGTAAGAAGCCTTAAAGCCTGCATCTAAACCTGCATAAGTTTTAAATAATCTGCATATATTCTTTTAAATGAAGCTTTGCTAGTGGCGATTGGCAAAATCACAATCAGATGAATATAGGTTGGAGGAATTAGAAATATTTATTTATTTTTAAGACAAGGAGTGGAAAAAATATTTTATTTTAATTTTAATGGAGGATGCTTATAAAAAATGTTTATTTTAAAGGAAGACCTAATATTTTTGGAGGAGTAAAGTTAAAAAATACGAAAATTTGTTGATGGAGGATTTCTATTGAAGGGAAAATCAATATTTTCGTTCAAAGTATGCTCTTGGGATCTTTTGGTATTTTGGAATGGAGCAATATCAATTTTTAAATATCCCTTTTTACAAAAGGTAAATTTAAAAGGTTTAGTGTGAGAGCATTTAGAAAGAATTTATATGGAGGAGCTTTCTCCATTATAATTAATTGTATATGAAGTTATAAGGGTTTCTTATCATAGAGGAGTTATAAGAATTATTGTTAAGAGACTTTGTCAGTATGATTTTTGTAATGGAGTTATAAGGTAGTTGTAAAAAAAAAATGGTTTAACAAATTGTATTTGGTGTTATTTGTAGATCCACCCGAAATTGAATAAGGGGTTCTATCTTAGGATCTTTGTGTGCGTCTTAGGATCTTTGTGTGAGTTATTGGTTATCCTATAGTTTTTGGCACATTTATGCATCGGATGATTGCACAACAGGATACAAAATTGAATTTTGTGGCATCAACATACAAGCATCTCTCTTCCATATTCTGCATAATGGCAAGAATTGAAGAACTATTTACAATATTGTGCACATTAATTAACTCAACTACAGAATCTACAATTGCAATAAACAAGTGCACCCTCAACACAGTGATTACTTGTTTACAAGTAACGCACAAGAAGATTGATATGTTCAAACATCAAAACAAGTTGTTGTCTGATGAGTTAAGTTTGCTTCGACACCAACAATGTGATTTTAATGATATCAAGGATAAGAATGAAGACGCTTAGTTGACTAGTTATGAAAAACATGAAGATCAGTTAAAGGAAGTCCCTATGTCAGAAAAAGTTGCGGATAAATGTATTGTTCGACCATGGGAAGAATTACGATTTAAACGAAACCGATATGGACTAGGATATGAAAATGATGCTAACAACCTTTTTCATATTCCTAATTATAGCGAACTTGTTTGCTTTGTGAGTGGAGGTTTTTTGAATGATGATAAGACGACTGAGCTTGTGGATATTGGTAAGGAACAGGTACAGGATATAACTAATTATGATGTTGCTAATCGGTTGGATAAAGAACCCATATAGTGCAAACACTGTCACCAGTTTGGCCATGATAAGTCAAACTGTTTTAATCTTCACCCATGCAAATTTTGTGGGAAGACAAATCATCCCTCAGTAAGGTGTCAAAAGCGTAAGAGGAAACAACTTCATTTTGGATGGTTAGGGAATTGGCGTTGGCGTTTGGAAGCCAAATTATTGGAGCAGTCTTAATGCTGAATTTATACACAAGTACAGTCGTACTTGATTGGAGATATTTCTATAGTTGATGGACATGAGTGTTTTTCAAAATTTGATGATTTAGGGTATGATCGGGGCCCATTTTATGTACTCTTCTGAGTTGAATATTGAGTCTTCAGACTCCGCTGGAAGACAATTTGATTTGTTGGATCTCTTCTTGGCCATACTCACGAATGACGATCAAGGGAATTGGAACCACTAGTCCCTCATAGGGGGGAAATCTAGTTGAGTCAGGTTCCAAGTTTGATTTAGAGCCTGTGAATAGATGATCAAGTATGCAACCTAGTTCTTGGTATGCAATCTTGTTCTTGAATATATTGTTGTTGTTATGGTTTGTGGTCAGCTTAAAACCACCAATTGAGCAGAAGACATACATGAATTTTTACTTGTTACATTTTCATATTTTTGAGCCTTGAGCTCTTGTTAGTTTATGGTCAACTTAAAACCATGCCATTTAGTAGAAGAAATCAACTTCTTCTAGACATTCAGTTTGTGGTCATCCCGAAACCACCAAATTGGTTTGTAGTCATCCTGGAACCACCAGATGAGTTTGTGGTCAACCTTAAACCACCAATTTAGTAGAAGACATCATCCTGAAACCACCAGATGAGTTTGTGGTCAACCTTAAACCACCAATTTTCTTTTCAGAGTTCACCTTCTGAATATTCGCTTGACACTTATGATTGTCAAGTAGTGGCAGTTTTTTAGGCAAGAATGAACTTATGATTAAGGGGGGACGTTAAAACACTAATCATAAGTTAGTTGGATAGTTAAGTTAACCTAACTGTTATTCAGTTACATGACAGTTATGGTCTTTTGTATTATATATGTACATCTATGTACATGATGATTTACAGATGCATTGATGAGTAGAGTATGCCTTTTCTGCCTTTGTTTATTTATCTCTGTTCGTCATGGTTTCTTGATTGCATCAGTTATTTACATTATTTTTCTTCTATTTTCTTCATTATGAATCTAACAATATACAGTAGCAAAAGCCCATATTTTTTTTATAATTTACATAGTTTTCTTTGGATGTCATTAATATAGTTTTTCTTTGGGTGTCATTTATATAGTTTATTGGTCATTTTTTGCATATATATATATATATATAGGATTTTCTCATGGTGAAGATCTGAACTTACCCCAGAGAGGCTTGCTGAAGGAAATTGGAGCGGCTCGGATTTCAATGTTTCTGCATTTTTTTTCTTTTAAATGATGGGTGTTTGTCAAATAAACGTTAGTTTTGTGGTCTTCTTGCTTTGAATGTTTTTTTTTTTATGTTCCAATATTAGTTTTAGAAATATGATTATGTGGGAATGGGTACAATCAACGAAATTTGTTAGTATGTCTGGGTTTATCAATGCAAATTTAGGTGATTTTGAGTATTTCAGTTCAATCTCCTTTAAATTATTATCATTATTTTAGTGGAAATGCGTAAGTTATTTTTAAGTTTAATTTATTTCCCAATTTTTATTTTGTTGACAAACACATACATTGTCACTGTGGTCGAAGAGGTCTATTCATTTACCAGTTTTCTCATAGTGGCACCTGTTAGGAACAAGGTACATTAAATATCACTTATAATTTCAGTTTGGATAGCCTCGAAAATGGTACCTCAACTTCATTCTTGATAGCATGTATACATAAAATATCAAAATTTGAAATGCTCACTTTATAAGCTATAAGTCTCTATTCGAGAGCATGTTTACATAAAATATCAAAATTTGAAATTTTCACTTTATATGCTATCAATCTCTATTCTAGGGCATGGTACCTCAACTTCATTCTTGATAGCATGTATACATAAAATATCAAAATTTGAAATGCTCACTTTATAAGCTATAAGTCTCTATTCGAGGGCATGTTTACATAAAATATCAAAATTTGAAATTTTCACTTTATATGCTATCAATCTCTATTCTAGGGCATGTTGATAGATGGAAATCTTAAAGAAGATTATAAATGTAAGGTTGTACCAAATAAAACTTGAACCAGTTTTCTAAGTATTAGTGAAGCTATAGTTAAAGATTAATTTTTACCCTGCTGAGTTCACTATGCTTATGTCGACATTATGTCATAGTTGTTCACATTTGTTTTCAAAATTTCTATTCATCATATTTGTTTTCTCATGGGTGTCCTTGATGTGTAGGTTTGTAAAGTACTAAATGTATTAAGAAGAACACAAAAAAGAACAAAAGTAGAATTAGAATTATTATGACTAATATTAGTAGAAACAATAAAATATAGAGAACAATAATATTATAAATGATACTTTTATTGATAGAAAGCCAAGTTTACTTGTTTCTTCTAAAGGGTAATCTTTACAAAATAATTTTCAAAACAAACTTTCCCATACTTTCTACACCTATTTATACTATTTCTATCTTCTAGAAAACATTCTAGAGAAAGATCTTTCTAGACATTGAAGCTTCTCTTAGGTCTTCTTACATTATATGTGTTTACATTATTACATAGATTTTATTTAATAATGTCTTCTTACATTATCTGTTCATATTATTACATAGATTTTATTTAATAATATTCATATTTGCTAGATTAGGTCCCTAACAAGTTTACAAGTTTGAAAAAGAAAATTAGGTGCAATGGAGGAGGGTGTATCGCCTCATACATCTCTAAATTATTGGTTATGTGATTTACAAGTTGCACCTAAAAAATTTCCAACTCGTAACCAACCATAGAGCAGAGACTTGGCTTCTTATGATGGCTATTTAAGTCTCTACTATCCTATGCATCCTTAACCGCCAGCTAGGCATTGGATATTTTGAATTCTTTGTGCATAGGTTTTTGTTTTGAAGAGCTTAGGTTTTATGGCCTTCTATATCACTTCTTTGTATGCTTTTTCATTTTTGGCATTGTTGTTTTCCCCCTTCTTTTGGGACTAAGAGGCAAGCATTTCAAGCTTTTTTGTTGGGTTACCTTAAGGGATACATTTCTAAGGGAATTGGCTTGTTAAAATTTTTATTTTTACTTTTATGTTTGGAGGATGAAAAACTAAAATTAGCTAGCTTGAATGTACATTTTCTGCTTTTCATTGAACTTCCTTGTAAATTGATTTTTTAAGCTTCTTTTGAACTACCTTATAATGTTTTATTTTCATTTTTTTTTCTTACTCCTATGCATTTAAGAAGGAGAAATTTCAACTTATATTAACTTGTATTACAGGTTTTGATATCATTTAGCAAAACCATTCCCTCTTGGTCTCTTCAACTCATGGGTATCTTACTTCTACTTCCTACATACCATTTGCAAAAACACAAATAGGAGAAAAAAAACACTAAAGAGCTTTGTATGGATTACATTACTATATCAAATACAAACAACATAAAATTGAGTGTTTATCGGAACCAAATAAGCATCACATTGCAACATCACTTATCAACAAAACAGAGGCCACCTCCGTCGCAACTAGGATAGTTTCAGGGAGATTCTATAATGTGTAATCAAAAATGTGTTTGCAAAAAAGTTTGTCCATTTTATCTTGAAAATATAGGTGTTCTTTAACTGTTCTAAGTTTTGGTCTTTTTCCTTGAAATCAAGGAACATAAATCTGCACTAAATCATTATTTTATGTTGTTTAAAATTCATTTTTGAATGTAAAAATGGATTGAACATCTTAAAAAACCCTGAAGTACTAGAATTATACAAAATTTGTAAATAAAATCTCTAGATCCAACAATTTCTCATCGTTTAAACTAAGACAAAAATATATCCAATATATCCAACAATATTTACAAACACACAGAGTGATTCTACCCAGATCCTTTCAGAAAAGATAGAACAGTTTATTACAAACTTTTACGTTCTTATGCTTTGTGATGAACATGGCAATCAGGTCCGTATCCTTCTCATTCTTCACTAAATACAAAGAAAGAATTACGTTGATCTTGTCTTTTTGTATTTCGCTCAACTTACAATAGTTTGGCATGTGAAATTCTAAAATTAATTGAACGTTCTTAAAAATCTCAAAGCACGTGTAAATGTAAAATTCATTGAACATCCTTATGACTCAATTAATTAACTTTGTTTCTTATTACATGCAATGATCATGAGTTCCACAAATATCAATGGTGGTCATTTTGACTTTATTGGGTTGGAACTCGGGCAATGACTGTCACAAGATGTCTATTCTTTCCATATATGTCCAAATTAGGATTGTTATTGCATTGTGCTTAACCCACATAACATTTAACTCAAGGTGAGCAATAGTTCACTTTTTATTTTTATTACTATTATACTTTTTTCAACAGAAAATCACTGATTATATTAATATATGTCCAAACTATGATTGTCATTGCATTGAACTTAACTTGCAGTTCACTTTTTTTTTTATCATTATTATACCTTTTCCAACACAAAATTACTCATTATATTAATATATAATTGAGTACATAGGCAAAAAACTTGTCCAAAAGTTAAAAACTGCAACTAGCCATGAAAGGAAATATGAATAGTCACCCAAAAACCAACAAACAGATTGAAAAAAGTATGTCAGCCATTACAAAACTCTCAAACCACCAACTATCCACATTTGATAAACAAAAAAAGAGTATAATAAAAAACACCATTTATCTCTGATGCTTTAGTAGGATCAACCTCAAAAAAGAGCTAAAAATAACTGCAAAGGTGTTCTAATATAGATTTAGGATCACGGTAGGACCCTCATTTCCTTCTTCCCATTGATTATAAGAAATTTTTCCTTCCTGCATGTGGAGAGCCTTCTTGGATAGTATATCTTCCTCCTTATTGCATTCTCGATAAATATGAAAGTCGTTGATCTAACTGAAAGATTTGTTGAGATCTCTCATTCTATCCTTCCAACAATCTAAGGAAATTACTTGCAATTTCCCTTTTAAATTCAACCAGTCAATTACTATTCTAGAGTCTCCAAACACCTATATATCACCAATATGCAATCGAGATGCTAGAATAAGGGTTTTCCAAACTCCTAAAAATTCTATCCTAATATTGGTACCTAGGCCATAGTTGAAAGTCCATTTGTAAATTGTTTGATCATTGATCCTAATCACCCCCCTCCTCCACTCTATTGAACATTTGAAAGTGTTGCTCAATCAAACCATCATCTAAAAGTCTATCAATTCCTCCAAGTGACTTGTGTACTACAGAACAGATAGTTTCAAAAATTACCTTCTTTCATTCCAACCAAACATGCCAATTAACAATGGAGGAAAAAGTTGGGTACTTTGACACCTGCTTTATCCAACTTTCATAACAATCATTTAAAGTATTCCCCTCCCATACATTCCTTAGATTTAATCCTCTTAAAATTCTATACCAAACTTGTTGAGTAAAATAGTAATTAACCAACAAATATTTAAGTGTTTCTATTTCCTTTGAACATAATAGACAAATACGAGGCCCCCATCCCATAATGATAAATGAAAATACTTATCATTATTATACTACCTATTTCATTGAACTTAATGTCAATAACATTTAACTCAAGGTGAAGAACCTTTTATGTTTATTTTTATCTTTATTATAATATTATAAGTATATAATTGTTAAATTTACTTCCAAAGTTTAACATTAGAATTTCAAAAATAATAATTTTAATTGTATTATAAAATTATCTATTTATTATTTTATTGGTTGAAAACATTGAAATGAAATTTTTTATGTGATTCTGATATCTTTTGTCATAAAAAAATTAAGAAAAAACATAAAAAATGTTATATGTTCTTTCATTATTACTATCAAATTATTTTTAAGTAGAAGCATCATTTACCATTTTTCTCATAGTGGTGCCCGTCATGGACAATTTTTCATAGGGAGAACCACAAAGAAACATGAGGGCACAAATGCAAGTGACACAAACACTTTAATATGGTAATCACAGAGGAACGAGAGTGCACAAATGGAGCCACATAAATATGAGGAAAGGAGCCATTTTATGGGGTTACAAAATGTATGCAATATTTGTTGATATGTACGTAGTTTTCTCTCGCTTAGGAAGAAATTACATTCAATTTCTCATGAAGATGTACAAAGTGTTGTTCGAATGTAACATCGGATATCCATTTGGCTTGAGAGGGCAAGGTCCCTTGTGAGGCTACTAATTCCACAAAGATGTAGTTTGAGTTTAAAACATTAAAGATGTTTTTTTTCTATGTTTCGTTATTGTTTGATTTAGTGTGTTGGGTTGATTTTTGACTTTATTGTTAGGGTTTTTGCAGTTTTTTGGGGGGTTTGATTTGATCTAAGAGATGGGAGATTGGTGTCAAAGTATGGGTTTCCTACAAGATTTATGGTTTTAGCTCAATTTTATAAGGCTAACTTTGATTGATTTATGTTTTGCTAGTTTAGATTTTGCTAAATTAAGGATATGGGTTGGAGTTTGGATGGAGAAACAAGGGGAACAATCTAATGAGATACTAAGCTTTAAATGGGCGATGCTATCCATGAAAATTGCAACTTAGGAGACTAAGTTGCACTTTCAAAAGTGCCTAGAATTTTTTTTGAAGATTGCAAGGAGATGTGAGAAATTTAGGTAGTCGTGATGAAGATTGTAATGAGATGTGAGACTTTAAGGTAATTTACTAAGTTGGAGACTAATCGGTAAGAATTTCAAAAGCATGAAGAACCTCCCATGGAAATTATACCACTGAAACTTTAAAGAGCCGATGGTATCAATGGAAATTGCTAGGTAGGATATGGATTGGATTTTAGAAAGCGTGGATAAAGTTGATGATTGTGAGGAGATGTGAAGCTTTATTGTGAATGATGCTATCCAAGCAAATTTCAAGGTTGGAGATTACTTTGAAAAACATAGAGAAATTACATCTGAATTAACACATGTGGATGTGTTTTTCACACATTATATAAATAGTTACATGTCATTATGGATCACATTTAAAATCTTTTACCAATAATTTGTGTTTTGGCCTACTCTATGATAAATATGAGAATAATAAAACCTTTTACCTTGAGATTGTTAACACTTAATCATTTAAAAAGGAAGTGGAAACATCATCCATATATCTTACATGAGGCATTATATTTAATGTCTTGAGTTTTCTCTTATATCCATTTTGAAATCTAACCATTTGTTTATCCATTTCATAAATGAAGTTGGTAAAAATAAATGTTACATTTAGTTTATTATATTTATTATGAAATCTAATACTCACTTTTACACATTACCTATTTTATTCAAGTTATTTATTTGGGTGCTAGAAGCTCTAACATATGTAAAGTACATTCAATTCATATTGTGGAATGTTTATACCTTAGGTTTTATTCCCTTTTCTTCTAACCCAATTCTCTTCTTTTCTCACTCAAAATTTTTTTACAAAATTTCAGTTTTTGGAGTGAACCATATAGATGGCTCAAGGAAATGTACTAAGTGTCAAGTAGTGTCATTACAGTGGCATTACAAAGAACTCTATGTAGTAAAGGCAAAGGCAAGAGTGTTAGAGGCAGAAAATGAGAAAGCAGAGGTTGATCAAACTAGATTGTCACAAATGAAGTTTGCAAGTCTTTTGTCCTCCATAAATTCAAACTCTTTAGTGGTGGCATGAAAGGTTATAGAAGAAAATCAATTAGCTTTAGTGCTGCCATAAAGGGTTATAGAAAGAAATGTCCAAATCTGTTGATTCACCCAATTTCACACAAATATTGTATAGGCTTCATTAAATGTAACTGAGAATGGAGATCTAAATCATTGATTTAGAACTTTTACAATTCACCCAATTTCACACAAATATTGTATAGGCTTCATTAAATGTAACTGAGAATGGAGATCTAAATCATTGATTCAGAACTTTTACAATTGACTACATCATTTAAATCCTCGTAAAAACAAAATTTCATGTTATTTAAACAAAGTAACCACACCAAATTTCACTTAGGTGTTTCCCTTTCCAGGGCTTCCGGGTATGCTAGTTATATATATTAATTTTTCTATCATGACACTGAGATTTAATCAATCTAATCCGTTTTTTCACATACCATCATTTCAATATCGATTGGGTTGTGACATAAACGGTCATCGCAGTTGACCTGTGTTAAAGAGTAACCATTTTCAGCGTTAATTTACACGGCAAAGAAGAACAATTTCAATGCGCCTAAAGAGAGCAATAATAGACTTCTTCAAATTATTACAACAAACAATCGTTATTAAACACGATTTCTCTCAGGTGCATGAACGTTCTTTATGGCAATTCCGTTGTGCGGGGTAAGATAACATGTTTGAGCCCGCTGCTGGATTCAATCCCGAGATCGATATCCAAAACAGTGTCTCGTACAAGCTTAGACGACGATTTAATTCCAAAAACCGGAACGGGATTGGCAGTAAAGTCAAGAAAATACAGAAAAGAGATCATGCCCAGGGAGCAAACAAACATGGCTATGGGGCCAGTGATCCACAGCAGAAGTGGGAACGCAAAGTAGTAGGCCCTTATCCCCACCGACCAGAAATTACTCGCTCTAATCACTGCATTCTCCACATAATATGCAGGGACAATTGAATTCGTCGTGCTGATGAGAAAGCTCACATGAATGTAATAACGCACGCTCTGTACATACGATATGAAAGCTACCAGGAAACAAAGCAGCAGGCTCGCATATTTGATAGAAGAGGTTAAGGAACTTTTACTTCCGAAGAAGATCTGACTTATCAGCCGATTGGAGTTGTCGCTGCTGCTACTTGTGGCAAAGGCCACTATGGTGCCGATAAGAGAGCTGATCGTTAGTGCGAGACTGGCCAGATAAACTGCAGCAGATATGTTGCTTGATACTACTTGAAGAGCCAGTTCGGTGTTCTTCGGTATATCCTGCAATTAATTGTTGAATTCGATATCCTAAGAACATCAGGATTCAAAACCCTAGAAAAATCGGAACCAATAGTTTATGAAAATGGAAAAACACGAGGAAACCCACGTTAATTATTACCTTCATCATCTGCTGTACCCAGACTTTTCTGTTACCATTTTCGAATCCTATAACAGTAGTATTGGGGTACTTGATGATTCTGTAGATGAGGTAGACATGGTAGGACACCAAGAAAAGAATACCTGTTGGAACCAGCACCGGGTCCAGATTTACGACTAGTTCGCTCCAAAACATCTTGTTGCCGAAGTTCTGGCCGCAGCGGGATCCAAACTTCTAGGATTCTCACTTTAAACCTATACAGAAATGGGCACAGTCTACCCCTCGATCACTGCCCCACTGGTCCCTGTTCCCGCGATTGTTGTAATTCATTTGCAGCTCCGCCAGGAATTGCAGACTGAGACAGCTGGAATTCGTTTAGGAAGAAATGGCATGGTTGTGGGAGACTGGGAGTCCCACAAATAAACAACTATCGATTTCCCGTTAACACGATAAAATCAAATTCCAATTATTATGCGACAAAATGGATTGCGTGGAGGTCGATCTGTTACAACGGTAGATACTTATCATTTAGACTACCTAAACATTTGTTTAAAATAAAATGTAAATTGGATGGCATTGAATTGAAAAGAAAAGAATCTAAAATATATTTTAAGCCACGTAGCCACGTTCATACCGTTTTGCCATACAAGATGGATGGCATTGTGCATTTTTATATAGCGAATTGGTTTATCTTAATGCGTCCCCTTAAATTTAGGGGCGATGCTGATTCGAATCATATTCATCGGAAGTGCATAGGAAGTCCGTAATTATGATTTTTAATTACACCATTGATTTAAAAAACGAAAAACAGATTCATAATGAGAAATCCCACCAGCTTAGGGTTAGGGTTGAGATGACTGTCACATTCCGTGTGAGAGTAGTGTTCGTCATATGCCGTGTGAGAGTAGTGTTCGTGGCGCATAGATATTTTCTTAAGTTACAGTGGCGAGAGAGGACTGTTATTCACCCTTTTCGATACCTTCTCTTCCATGGCAGCGTCTATGTGAGCTTTTTCCATGGGAATGTTTTTTTTTACGCGTGGTAATCTCCCCCGCCTGAACGAATGCCATTAGCTTGTGTGTGTGTCCAGAATAATTTTGATGGCTTAGGTCCTTAGACCTTCATGCGATGAACAACTTTGGCATCCTTGCGTTTGAAAGGTTCCCTGTTGAAGACTATAATCAACCATGAATACATGAACATGCACTGGCGTTAAGCTCCAGTAATGACCCACACCTTAAAGTAACATAAAAGTGATGGAAGCCCCTAGGGATATGGCTATGGCCTGCAGAGAAGAATGAGGAGATAAAATAAACCATGCAAACAAACACGGTGAGGTTACGCTCACTTCTGTATTCATTAATGAAGATGGATTACATCTTTATATAGGAAAAGACTCTCTCAAGTCAGTTACATGCAAACCAAAGACAACTAGACTCTTAACTAAGACAGGAGTCCTCCTACGTTTGAAGAACGGACAAGTATTTTGCTGCAAGAGGAAGAGAGGCGCAGGAATCTCAAGCCTCAGAGTAAAGATTTGACACTGTGGTCAAATGATAGATCTGCGAGAGAGAGATCGTGAGATAATTCAGACTACCCACCATTTGTCTATACACAGTGTCATTCACCTCCTTCGAACCATCATCACAAGACAGTTTCACATTCTATTGCATGGGAACAATAGAAGGCTTACACTGATCCATTTTAAATTTCTTAAGTATTTCTCTGATATACTTACTCTGACAAACAAAAGTTTGGCCTGCATTTCTTCAAACTTCAAGACCTAGGCAGTAATGTAACTCACCAAGATCTTTCATTTCAAATACCTTTGATAATTGCTCCTTGATTTCATCAATTAACTTCTCTGCATTTCCTGTAACTATTAAATCATCAACATATAATGAAATCAATACTATATACCCCTTTCATCAAATTTGGTATACAGATTTGTATCACTTTTGCTCCACATAAAACCCTGTTGAAGAAAGAAAGAGTCTATCTTCTCATACCATGACCTAGGTGCATGTTTTAGTCCATACAATGCTTTATTTAACTTAAACACTAAGTGTTCTTGCCCCTTCTCAACAAACCCTTCAGGTTGAGTAAGGTAAACCTCTCCCTTTAACTCACCATTCAAAAATGCAGATTTAACATCTAACTGATGGAACTTCCAATGATACTTTGTAGCTAAAGCAATTGACATTCTGATAATATTCAATTTAGCGACTGGTGCAAATGTTTCAGCATAATCAATACCTTTTGTTCATGAATACCCCTTTGCAACCAGTCTAGCCTTATACTTATCTATACTACCATCTGATTTAAACTTGGGTTTGCATATCCATTTGCATCCAATGGGATTCTTATGTTTAGGTAATTCAGTCAATTCTCAAGTATTGTTTTTCATTATAGATTCATATTCTTCCTCCATTGCATTTCGCCATTCATCATGTTCATTAGCTTCATCAAAATTCATGGGTTCTATGACATTTGAAATGCTACTCATTAGGGCATAGTCTTTATACCTCTCAGGAAGCCAAATCTGTCTTGAAGATCTTCTCAACTGATTATCTTCCTCTCCACTTTTTGAAGATCTGTCTTCACCTGTAGGTGAACTGTGACTGCTGGAATTGTCCATATCACTGAGTCTTTCTTGCTGCTGTTACTGCTGTCGCTGCAGGGATGGTTGTTTTTGTCGCTGCGGGGATGGCTGTTGTTGTGTGGGCTACTGCTGCTGCTGCTCTTCTTTAACTCCTTCATCAAGAAGTCTCTTCCATTCCTCATGACTGTTGTCGCCATGATTTCCTGCTTCCCTCTCATGGAAAAGTACATCTCTACTTGCAAATACTTTGTGAGTAGCAGGATCAAACAATTTGTATGCTTTAAATTCAGAACAGTACCCAATGAAAATACATTTAGTGGATTTAGCATCCAATTTCCTCCTATTCTCCTTTGGAATATGTGCAAAAACCTTACACCCAAATACTTTCAAATTATTAGCTGCAGGTTTGGAACCATACAAGGCTTCAAAAGGAGTAACATTATCAAGACACCTTGTTGGACTTCTATTCTTTAAATAAACTGCAGTATTTATGGCTTGCTTCAAAAGGAGTAACATTATCAAGACACCTTGTTGGACTTCTATTCTTTAAATAAACTGCAGTATTTATGGCTTCAGCCCAAAATGCATTTGAGAGATTCTTACATTTTATCATACTGCGTGCACACTCTACCAGAGTTCTGTTTTTCCTTTCAACGACTCCATTTTGTTGTTGAGTGTGAGGTACTGTAAACTGTTGTACTATTCCATTATCTTTGCAATATTTTTTGAAGTCCCCTGACTTATACTCTCCCCCTTGATCTGAACGGAGGATTTTGATGGATTTTCCTGTCTGCTTTTCCACCATGGTTCTGAACTCCTTAAAGTACTCGAAAACATCACCTTTTCGTCTAAGGAAGTAAACCCATTTGTATCTCATGCAATCATCAATAAATAACAGAAAGTAAAATGCACCTCCTAAAGACCTAGTCTGCATAGGCCCACAAACATCAGTATGAACAAGATCTAACACATCTCTCTTTTTCTTATCAGGATTAGAGGAGAATTCATCTCTGTGCATCTTTCCTAATGCACATCCATCACAAACAACTTTCTCATTCTTTAACATGGAAAGTCCTTCAAAGATATTATTTTTCTGTAATAACAATAAATCAGGATGATTGATGTGTCCATACCTTTGATGCCAAAGAATCTCTGTTGGCATAGTGGTGGAAGTTAGTGCATGATGTGCTTTGCTGGTAACATCTAGTTTGTATAGACCTCCTACTCTGATACATGTTGCAACAGTTCAGAAGTGGTCCAACAGATCCTTCACTATGCAATAATTCTTGAAGAATTCAACATTCAAGTTCTGATCTGTAATGGTGGACACAGAGATCAATTTTTTCTTTATTCCTGGCACATACACCACATTGCGAATGTGACGAACAGTACCATTCGGAAGTTTCACAGGAATGTCTCCATATCCCTTGATCTGATGAGCGCGGTCATCTCCAAGATATATGTTGGCACCATTCTGTGTTTCTTTAAAATTAACATACCAATTTTTATTACAAGTCATATGTACTGATGCTCCGGAATCCACAAACCAGGCATCAGAATCATCCGTTTCAACAGATAAAGCAGCGTTAGACACAAACA
The DNA here is from genome assembly GCA_032191745.1 of Picea mariana. Classification (NCBI taxonomy): domain Eukaryota; kingdom Viridiplantae; phylum Streptophyta; class Pinopsida; order Pinales; family Pinaceae; genus Picea; species Picea mariana. The sequence continues at coordinate 91,663 of JASDQU010738814.1, forward strand.
CCCTAAGATCCTGTGAGTCAAAATTCGGGGGTTCATCAATATCATCACTAGCAATAAATAATCTGTGATCTTGATTTGAAGATTTTTCTGCATAATGACCTGAATGTGTTCTAGGTTTATTCCTAGACTCATCACTTTTCTTCTTATGACAATCTTTAACCATATGTCCAGATCGACCACAATAAAAACAACTCTTAGACTCATTCCTGTCAGATTGCATACCTTGATTCAGAGATTGTCTTCTCTGCGATGAACTGCCTCTTTGCCATGAACCACCTCTCTACCATGAACTACCTCCTCTACCTCTTACTCCTGATCTCCCTCTCACAGATCTATTATTTGACCACAGTGCCAAATCTTTACTCTGAGGCTTCAGATTCCCGCGCCTCTCTTCCTCTTGCAGAAAAATACTTGTCAGTTCTTCAAACGTAGGAGGTTTCTCCCTTGCTGGAAGACCTGTTATGAACATATGATATTCTTCTAGCATACCATTTAAGGTAATAGTCACTAGATCAGTGTTGGAAACAGTTTCCCCTATATTTACTAGCTTGTCTTTCACCTCTTTAATGCGACCCAAAAATGAACTAACAGATTCATTTCCATCCATCTTAATGCCTAGCAATTTAATTTTCAGGAACAAAATGCGATTTGTGTTGCTAGTTTCATACAATGCTTTAAGAGCTATCCATGTTTCAACAGAAGTTGTAGCGTCTCTAATATGTGGAATTATGCTATCTTTAACAGACATGCGCAACAATACCTTTGCCTTGTTTTCATGCTTCTCCCAATCTTGGATCTGTGCTGCTGTCGCACCTGCAGCTACAACATGTTTCAATTCAGTTCCATTTGCAATGTTCCAGACACCATAGCCCTCCATGAGCGTCTGCATCTTGAATTTCCAGTTAATGAAGTTCGAGCCATCTAACTTGTTGGCTTCATTGAGGTATGTCTCCGCTAGAGGATTCGTCATCTCTGCAAGTTAGTCTCTGCAAGTGAATCACCAAAGATATGCAACTTTTTGTCGAGTGTTGAACAGTCCGTCGCTCTGCCTTTCGAATCCACTGATCCAACTATATTTCTATTGTCAACTTAAATCATGCATGCATCCACCTTTAAATCATACATGCATCCATGCATGCACCTTTAAATCATCCACCTCAAAATTTCTTACCCACTTTAAATATTTAAAAAAAAAAATCCTTAAAAAAAACCTCCCTTTTTTGTTTACATGAATGCATCCACTTTAATAATAATAATAAAGTGAATAACTCTTCCTTAAATTTCAAATACACATCCACTTTTATTTATTTAACCATCCTTTAAACCTTTCATAAAATAATGAACCGTGCACTTAAACAAAATGTATACCACTCACACCATCCAAACTCCACGCATGCATCCAAAGTCTACTTTTCAAACTCATGCATGCATTCAAACTTCCATCAAACTCACACATGCATTTAAATTTTTCAAATGAGGATCGGCCTTAAGCCATGCTCCAAGCTCACTCAACCTCTTCTGCCTCGATTTGCTCACAGATCTTCCTCCACGCTCAAAGCCTCAACCTGCTCTCATGCAGGTATTCTCCAACTTGAATCGTGGCTCTTCTTATCCAGCTTGTGGACCTCTTCTTCCATGCAACTCGAACCCATGCGGTTCTTCATGGATCAAGAACTTACTCAGCTCTCACAGAACTCACACTATCCACACCCTCTTCCCGTGGCTCTGATACCAAGATAAAATAAGCCATGCAAACAAACACGGTGAGGCTACACTCACTTCTATATTCCTTAATGAAGACGGATTACATCTTTATATAGGAAAAGACTCTCTTGAATCGGTTACATGCAAACCAAAGACAACTAGACTCTTAACTAAGAACTGACTCTTAACACGCCTACAACTGACTCTCACAACTGACTCTCACAACTGGCACTTACAACTAGCGCTTATAACTGGCGCTTAGAACTAGCGCTTTCTCCATTATTTCCAAGTTGAGGCTCAACTTCTACTCATGAAGGGTCTAACTCCGTTAAATGAAATTCTAATATGGAAAACACATGGAAATGGTTGCTAATGAGGGCGTCCATGCACTTAGGCACTACCCTATAAGTTGATACGTCCAAAAAACATAGTGGTAAATGTTGGTTAATGTTGCAATGTGATATGTTTTATGACACATAATGGACAGTTAATAATGCAAGATGGTGAACCTATACTTCGACAGATGCACCACTATAGAATTTTCCATAGATCTATTAGATTTGTTCGTATTTAATCTAGGAGATAGAATGCTATAGCTTTTATACTATGGTTGTTCTTACTTAATCTCTCTTGATGATCCACTAGAGAGAGATTTAGCTCCAACTCCTATACAAGGAGACAAGAAATATCAATTATTAAACCTCTTCAATAAATACCTTAAGTTATGATTGAAGTTCTTCTTGGCCTTTTCTCTAGCTCCTCTTTAGTGGAGCTTAGCCCTCACAAAATGAACTAATATGAAGATCAAATCCTATATAACAACTCATCTCGATATGTTTTTAATCTTCCCTTACCCTTGGAATGCCTTTTTTATATAGATTGATGAAATAGACTAGGAGATGTTTTTAGATCTCTAGCTTTCATTAAACCTAAAGTGTATGGAGAATTCTTAAGTTTATATCATAAGAAGAGAATCAAATCACTTCTGTAACTTATAGCTATAACTTATAACTCATGAAATATAGAATGACTTCCCTCAAAATCAATAAAACCCAAGGTAAAAGAGTATGCACTCTACTAGCATAGAATGATTTCCCTCAAAATCAATAAAATCCAAGGTAAAAGAGTATGTCTCATGACGGAAACATAAATAAATCCTCCATGTCTCCATATGATGGAAAATAAGACTATAACAATTTCTATAAGTCTTTTAATTTCTCTAGAAGTTATAAGTATTTTTTAATTTCTAGACTCAACAAGAAAACAAGCATCTTTTTATATGGAAGCATTTTTTTTATATAGACTTATGAAAATTCATATATTATTAAAAAATGAGATTAAAGAAAAAAAAAAACTAGATTCAATAAGAAAATAAACATCTTTTCATATGGAAGCATATTTTTATATGGATCTATGAGAATTCATATATTATTAAAGAATGAGATTAAGGAAAAAATAAGAACTAATGACAATACTCAAAAATATTTTCCTCAATCAATATTGACATATAAATTATTTTATAGGAAAATTAATTACCAAATTTTGTGCAACACAAGAATTGTGTTTAAAAATTAGGGTTGATTTTTGCAAGAAACCAAACTAAATTTAAAATAAAAATAAATATTCAATAAAAAAGTTATAATTTTTTTTAGAAAAAAATAAGTATAATTGTTAAATTGCTTTGAAAATTATAGTGTTAAAAAGTTAATGTGCAAATATTTATAACACCATAATTTCAATTTCTTACAGTGTGAAATGAAGATAACATGATTTATAATATAGAAGATGGAGTTGTAACTCCATGTGACTTTCACTACTAATTCTATGTCTCATTTAACCAAAAAATGAAGAGAACATGATTTATATTATAGAAGATGGAGTTGTAACTCCATGTGACTTTCATTATTAATTCTATGTCTCATTTAACCAAAAAAAACCTAAGAATATGTCATTATTTTAGTTATAATATTTTCTATGAATGAATTGAACAAAGGCATGATTACTCAACTAAAAAATAGTAAAGAGAATTATAAAAGAACCTTTAACTTAGAAGTCTTTGACTTATTTGTAACAAATAACAACAAAGTGAAATTTGATTAATAAAATCTCTTTCATTTATATTTTTTTCTATTTGTATCCCAATGCAAATGGTACCATGCAACGTTATCATAAAAAAATAGTACATAAGATTTTCAACATAACATGTCATAAACCATAGCATATCATGTTTAGCCATCATGAATAATGGAATCTGGAATCTTTGCATTAGACTCAAAGCCATGGCACGAAGGTGAAGAAATATGCAATCAACAATAATGTTTAAAATTGGTTTATTTATTCCTATACACTTTCACAATTATCTTTCATAAAATTTCTAAGAACTAGATCTCTTAAAGATCAATCTCCATTTCTAGAAAATGTCATGGGTTTAAAATACTCACATCTAAAATTAACATTGTCTCCATGAACCCTTTCAAAACTACTCGATATTGCACAATTCTCATATCGCACAATTCTCTCATCGACCACTTCATTTGGTACTACATGTTTCAAATGTCATGGGTCTAAAATAATGTTGAACCTGTCAGCCACAAAACAAACTAATATGCAATGAAAAATACATAAACAAATTATCATATGGAAAACACATAAAAGAAACTCAGATATTTTACGTGGTTCAGCCAAATTTGTGCTACATCCACCAAGCAATGGTATCGATTCTTCTTTCTGTTCAGAAATAGAGATTCAACAGTTTTTCTGACTCACAAAACCCTCTTCTCACATACATGGAATAATCCAATTTGCCTAGGTTTACAGTCTCAATTCAAACAATTAACTAACTGAATACTAAATGCTATCCTATGCATACTCTAGCTAAGTTGACACATACACAATCGAATCCTTAACAATAGGAGTTGACGTAGATGATTGTTCCTCGAATTAAGGGGTTCTGTTGTCACACATTTCAATAATATCCACCTTGACAACAAATTTATCTCATACCTTGCTCATTGTTTTATTCTATCACCTTTTTTGCAAGCCAAGAGAAGCCAAACACCAATGTAGCTTCTCTACTACCACTAGTTTCGTGAACATGTCTGCATAATTCTTTTGAGTGTGAAATTTTTCAAGAGCCACTCCACCTTCATCAATAACATGTCTGACAAAATGATATTTTACATAAATATGTTTTGTCTTACTGTGATATGATGGATTTTTAGCCAACTGTATAGCATGTTGATTATCACGAAAAAATTTAACATTTTTCTAAAACCTTCCTAGCTCATCTTTCAGTCCTTTTACCCATATTTCCTCTTTGAAAGCATGTGAAACATATACATATTCTTCATCTGTAGTGGATAAAGAAACAATACTTTGAAGCTTTGATATCCAACTAATAGGACCACCTGGAAGAGTAAAAACATATCCTGAAGTAGATCTTATTTTGTCTAGGTCTCCTGCAAAATCAGAATTAGCATAACCACAAACTTCATCACTGGAATCATTAAAAGTGATAAAATAATTACTTCTGCCTCTAAGATACCAAAGCACCCACTTCACTAATGCTTAATGATCTTTTCCTGGATTTTCCATGTACTTATTGACCAACTACATGTGAAATATCTGGTCTAGTACATACCATTGCATACATTAGACTTCCTACTACATTAGCATATGGTACACAAGACATATATTCCTTTTCTTCATCATTACTAGGACTCAAACGTGAAGAAATCTTAAAATGAGAAGCTAAAGGGATGTTAATTGGTTTCACATTGTTCATATCGAATCTCTGAAGTGTTTTCTCCACATACTTCTCTTGTGATAACCATAACTTGCCATTTTTTCTATCTCTGTGTATCTCCATGCCCAAAATCTATCTTGTTGCTCCTAAATCCTTCATATCAAACATCCTAGCCAATTGAGCCTTTAACCTATTAATTTCAATTATGCTTCTACTTGCTACAAGCATATCATCAACATATAACACCAAGATAATGGACATGTCATTTTCCAACCTTTTAAAGTAGACACAATGATCATACTCACTTCTAGTAAATTTATGGCTCACCATGAAAGAATCAAATTTCTTGTACCATTGCATGAGACTCTGCTTCAGGCCATACAATGATTTATTGAGCTTGCAAACAAATTTCTTTTTGTGATTCTAAACAAACCCTTCCGATTGTTCCATAAAAATATCCTCATCTAAATCTCCATGTAAGAATGTTGTTTTATAATATAGTTGTTCTAACTCCAGATTATGTAAGACTACTAGTGCTAATACCATTCTAATTGAAACAAGTTTTACTAGTGGAAAAAATATCTCTTGAAAGTCAATAACTTCTTTCTCAGAAAAGAATTTTGCAACTAGTCTTGCCTTATACTGTACAACTATGTCATCAACACCTTTCTTCAATCTGTACACCCATTTGCAGCCAACTAAATTTCTATTCTCAGGAAGTTCCACCAGATCCCACGTTTTGTTATTTATCAAAGAATCTATTTCCTCCTTTATTGATTGTTTCCATTTTTCACTATTAGATACCTTCAATGTTTCCTGATAACACCTTGGTTCCCCTTCGTTAGAAATGAAAGCAACAGAATTGACAATATCATCATACCTTTTAGGAAATGTTCTGATTCATCTAGATCTTCCTAAATTTTGTTGTGGCACTTCCTCTCTTTCTTTAGGTGTTTTTGAACGTTCCTCTTCCTAAGAAGTTTCTTCATGAATATCCACATCATGGACATCCTCATGATTCTCCCTCTTGGATAACTATGTATCAAACTGAACTTGATGTGACTGTGGTACATTATCCTGTTCCATATCATTCTTTACATCTAATTTTGAAAAAGAGAGTTCATCAAATATTATATCTTTGTTTATGATGATCTTGTGGGCAACAAGATTCCACAATCTATATTTCTTGACTCCATCACCATATCCAACAAAGATCAGTTTCATTGATTAAGGATCTAATTTACAACATTTATTTTTCAGAATAAATGCATAAGCATCACAACCAAATATTCTGAGATTAGAATAATCACATGGTTGATCTGACCAGACCTCTTCTGGAATTTTGCAGTCTATCATTGTTGATGGCGATCGATTAATCAGATAACATGATGTCAACAATGCTTTCCCCCACAACTCTTGCGGTAACTTTGCATTACTTAGCATGCTTCTTGCTCTCTCAAGGAGAGTTTTGTTCATGCATTCAGCAACACTATTCTAGTGTGGAGTATAGAAATTTGTTTTATGTCTCATGATCCCATCCTTCTTACAATAATTGTCAAATTGCTATGAAGTAAATTTGTTTCATTATCTGTTCTAAGACATTTAATGGACCTTCCAGTACTCTTTTCAATTAGAGCTCTAAACTTCTTAAATATATCAAAAACATCATATTTTTTCTTTAATAAAAAGATCCAAACTTTTCTAGAATAATCATCTATAAAATTGACAAAATTTGATGATCCTCCATAAGAAGGTTTTGGAGATGGACCCCAAAGATCAGAATGAATATAGTCTAAGATACCTTTACTGATATGTTTACTAGATTTAAATTTCTATCTAGATTTTTTACCATAGATACAATTTTCGCAGAACTTCAAATCTATAGACTTTAAACTAGGAAGTAACTTTCGATTAGAAAGTACCTTCATCCCTTGTTCGTTGATGTGACCAAGTCATTGATTCCATAAACGAGTAAAGTCCCATGCATCCTTTGTTTCTAGTATTGCATGGTCAATCTTTTTTTTCCCTTGAAGTCTATATAGGTTCCCAAACCTATCTTCCTTCATAATGAACAAGATACCTTTCGATATCTTCATAACTCCACCTTGAACTATGCCTTTATATCCACAAGAATCCATAACTCTGAAGGATATCAAATTTCTTCTAAGGTTAGGTACATGTGTCACTTCTGTCAGATTCCTAACAGTTCCATCAAACATTTTAATTCTGATACTCCCTATCCCAAAAGTTTTACATGAAATATCATTACCCATATAAACTATCATGTCATCTATAGATTGGTATGAAGAGAACCAACTCCCATGGATACACATGTGATGAGATGCTCCAGAATCAATTAACTAGTCGTAATGGTGTTTTGTAACAGTAGATGTGGTCAAAACCTCATCAATTGTACCTAAATATTTTTTGGAAATATTTTCTTCCTTTGTATAGTCCTCCTCCTTAGACGCTTGCTTTCGCTTCCACTAGTATTTCTTGAGATGTACTGATTTATTGCAGCACCAACACTTCAATTTGCTCTTTTTTCCTTTCAATTTTGACGAGATGTACCCCTCGAATAATCTCCTCTTTCATCGATCCTTCCTCTAGCCAACATAACTTCTGATGTCGAGGTTTCAAGACTAGATTTCTTTATATTTTTCTCAAAAATCAAGGCTCCCACAACATCATCATATTTTATAGTTTCGGTGGAACTAAAATTGATAGAGGTTACAAAATGATCCCAAGACTCAGGAAGAGTACATAACAATGTAATCGCCTTATCTTTTGTTCTAAATTTATCAACCATACTAGTCTACATGCAAATAAGGGAATTGAATATATTCAAATGTTCTGAAATTTGCATACCTTCTTTCATACGGAAGGTATATAGTTTCCCTTCAAGAAAATTCTATTTTTGAAAGACTTTTTCATATCCAAGATTTTCAGTTTCGTCCAAAGCCATGTTGTTGAAGTTTCTGACACGTTATTGAACAAAATATCGTCATCCAAGCATAGATGGATAGCACTAAGGGATCTTTCATCAATTTCTTCCCATTCTTCATCTGACATATCTGCAGGCTTCTTTATATTCCCATTCAATTCTTTTTCAACCCCTTGCTGCACCAGCATATCCTACATCTTAACCTTCCATAATGCAAAGTTATTGCTTCCATTAAACTTCCCAATCTCAAATCTTGCACTCTGTGTTTTTTTCATATCGACGTACCTTTCAGTAAAGACACAGTGTGACTATCTTAAAGGTTCAATGCACCTTTCGATAGAGCCACCATATGCCAATCCCAGGATTTCAACGCACTTCTAGAGAGCACAGGGTGCAACAATTTCAAAAAAATCTGAAAATTTTAAGTTTACTCTAAATATGTCACACCTTCTAAGAGGAGGGACCTGTGACACTGTATTATTATTGCACCTGGCTTAAAAAACACTATCACACCTCTGGTATCTGATAACCGAGACACTTTCTCAACGTTCTTCGTTCTCTGAGGCTTCCAACCTGCTCTAATACCACTTGTTGAATATGTCAGCCACAAAATGAACTAATACCTAGTGAAAAATACATAAACATAATATTATATGGAAAACACATAAAAGAAACTCAGAGATTTTACATGGTTCACCCAAATTTGGGCTACATCCACCAAGAAATGGTATCGATTCTTCTTTATGTTCAGAAATGGAGATTCAATATTTTTTCTGACTCACACAACCCTCTTCTCACATACATGGAATAATCAAATTCACCTAAGTTTACAATCTCAATTAAAACAACTAACTAATTGAATAGTAAATGCTCTCCTATGCATACTCCAATTGAGTTGACACATACACAACCTAATCCTAAACAATAGGAGTTGATGTAGATGTATGTTCCTCAAATTAAGGGGTTTTGTTGTCACACATTTCAACAAATACTCACATCTAAAATTAACATTGTTTCCATGAACCCTTTCAAAGTTACTCCATATTTCACAATTCTCTCATAGACCACTTCATTTGGTACTGCATGTTTCTTGTCAGATTGAATGACCGAGGTATTTATTTTTGGTGGAGTTACCTTATCTTGAGGATGCAGAAGAACCAAGGCCTATACAATTGTTGGAACCAATTTTAGTGCAAGTTCATGAGGTAATAAACTCAAAAAGTGATTCTTTGATCAAGGATTTATTTTTTCTCTAAGTGTTGTTATGTCATGTAAGTTTCTCTAAAAACAATAAAAAATACTATTAAGATTTATAAAATGAAAGGTGTCATTGGTGTTTAAACTTTTTCATATATTTATTATCATCTTAATAAACTCATAGCTAAGAATAATTGATTATCCTAAAATTTTATTAGCGATGAAGCTTGTCAACAACATAAGCATGTTTATGCAAACAGGGATATCTATTTTCCTATCACTTTGAAACTATGATAAAAAAAATTATGAAAAAGTTCTCTAATTTTTTCATATGGGTCATTAACTACTACAATTCTCAATTGACATACAATTTTCACTTGACAATTAAAAAAGCAGCAATTCCATAGGATGGAGACCACTTGTTCATAATATTTTCATCATGGTTTCTATACAAGAAGGAAAACACATATAAAGTAATTGAATTTCTAAGTTGGCCACTAATCTACATCTTTGTCAACATAATGGATGCCATGTGTTATTATTATTAAGAGTGGAAGTATTTATAATTTTCTTAACTACACTTCTTGTCTATTCTCTCTACATTGCAATAGGAAACTTTCTTAAACTTTCATTTGAAATATGGATTGTTATATAAGTTAGCCCAAATGTTTCTTGCTATGGGTAGGGCATACCAATACTTTATTAAAGAGACCTAGTGTTCTTTTCGTGGTGGACATTTTAGTTTTTATAAAAAATCTTCGACATTTACAAAGATATTTCTATTCACCAACAATACAAAAACTTTTTAATGACTACACTCAGCATTGTGCTTCGTAATTAGTCGAAAGCTTCCACCTAAATATTTGTTTGTAATAATCCTTCTAGATCCTTTTAGAACTTGGGATACAACCTTTATGGATCTTATAAATGTATTTTCTTTCATAGAGAGACAACATGATTGCATCTTTATTGTGTTTTGCAAAATTTTCTAAAACGACAATTTTCATTCCATATAACAAGGTCATTGGCAAATACAAAGCATGACAACTTTTTTACTACCATGTCTACCTGCATTTTGAATTACCTTTGTCCCTTTCTAATTGAAACTCCCTTTTTTATCGTCGACTTTTGGTGGGATTAGTGGAAAAATGTTCGATTGTCAAGTCGATTTTCAATTTCTCATCTGCAAATGGATTCTCAAATAGAAATTTTTAACATAACCCTTGTTTGATCCTTGAGGATTTATCATTAATCCAAAAAAATAGTAAGACATGTATCTTCATGTGTTCCGACATAGTTACAACTATCTTGTCTTATATATTGTTAAAGATAGTGTCATTTCTGAAGAGCCATGTTTTTCAACAAACAAAGATAGTGTCATTTCTGAAGAGCCGTGTTTTTCAACAAACTATTCTAGTTTAAAGTTCCTAGATTTTCTTACATATAGGTTTTTTCCTAAGAGTTCTAAGGTAGTGTTTATTCTAAAAGTGAAGGTTTGATTCCATAATAAGGGTCCTTTGGAGTATTCTCTTTCTTCTTGTTTCATGAAGTTGAAGTTGCCATAACCGTTTTATCAACTTACTCAATGAGTATGTGGAGGGAGGATCACTTTACTTTCTTTGCACAACAAACATTTGGAGGGTCCAATTTTTTTCTTTTTTATAAATTCTTTCCTTTGAGGAGTTTGTTGCTTGCCACAAAATGAAAAAATGAATTGGTCTTTGGGCATTGATTCTTTTAACCCAATATAGTTCCAGTCATAACAACTTATCCAATATAGTTACAGTGATATCATTTTTTCTAATTTTTCAGGGCTCATGTAAGGTTATGTAACATTCATCAACAACGTAAACTTCCTAGGAGTCGTGTCATATAAGAGTATCTTCCAAGGGAGATTGAGGTAGAGAAACTCCTTCAAGATTGAAATCAACACCTTCCAATCATTTTGAAGAGCATAGGAAGTTTAATAAGATGATTCCAACCTCTTTATAATGAAGGAGACTCTTTTCTCCAAAGAGATAAGCCTACTAATGTGCATATATTTTTTGAAGTGAACCAAACATATGTTTCCTCTAAATGAATTAGACATTGGAATGCGTTTATTCCATAATTGAATTTATATTTCCCAATCCTCGAGTACCAATATAAGTGTTCCTTGATGAGAATAAATGAATTCTTAATTGTTTTATAGACTTGAGATCTTTCAGTATTTGGGTTTTAATTATCAAAAAGTCTAAATTTATCACAATTGTTGCTCTATTTTTTAATAAGACCTCTTACCGTTGGGTAGCTCTCCACATACAAATTTCCATTGAGATTTTGCACCCAATTCTGTATTCATAAGTCCATGATATTCAATCCTTAGTTTCATAATAGAAAGGTTGAGTAAAACTTTGTTTCAGGATGCTAATAAATTATTTTTCCTCATTAGTTGTCTACCTCTTTTCTATAAACATGACTTGGTCAATTCACCAACACAAATAGAACTCTCATTAGAGAAGAAACAACAAAACACACGTAGAGAGGGAGGGATGATATAACATCCCTTATTATGTCTCTTATTGCTTGACATTAAGCCACTGGGTTGCCCCAAATTGTTATCTTCCTAACTATCTTATCCATGACTAGATGCCACCATCCATTGTTAGAACATCAAGCCTTGTTGGTTCATCACACATATCCTAGGTTCATTCAATCGAGAGGTTGGAGGTTGACCTACATCTGGAAATAGTTGGTTGGGTGATTGACCAACACACTACACTAGTCGATCAAGTAGTCGACATGCTTGTCAGTTGGAATTCGACCAGTACTCGAATATAGCTGGATGGTGGATAAACCATCCTAGCAATTGACTTCGAGTTGGAAATGTAGGTTTTCGGGTCGATCATCCTTGTCAGTGGTCAGGTCGAGCATCCTTATCGATTAGAATTGACAAAACGGATTTGGAAAAGTAAACTCTAATAGCTTACAATTATATTTGTACAAGATCTTCCATATTCTATGGAGATTGGCTAGATCTTGAGATTATAAAAAGAATACCCCTTGGGTCATTATAATCATGGATATTGTGCAATAGATCATGAAGATCAAGATGTGTAACATGCATTGTGATGTTTTGATCATAGTTCCCTCTGCTTGTAGAGACCGTAAAATACAAAATTTGATTCAATTTAGCATATAATTTTTTCTCATACATAAATAATTCATTCACCAACATATGAGCATATAATATTCAACAAAATTTAAAATTTAACTATGAGATGAAAATAACTTAGCAATTTCATAAATAAATTACCTGCTTCTGATGCTAATTCCCCCGTTGATTTGGTTGTCCTTTGTTGAAGTCGAAACTGTGTCAAACACTGCCCAAAACTGAGTTTTCCTCCCTGCCAGCTAGGAGGAGCCTATCTGGCTCCCTAGCTCCAGGATACCGTAAGGATATCCTGGCCTCTATGCCCAAAACCCCCAGCAAACCGGTGCCCCCTGCTTCTGATTCACCGAAAACCCCCAAAGCCAAACTCCTCACACTCGAGATCTCCACAGAAAATCCCCCACAAAAATATATCCTCTTCCCAAAATGCTTCCTCCTCCCCCAAAAGAATGCCTTCCCCGTAAGCCTCTTCCTCGTCATATCCCCCCTTCATCGACTCTCTCCCTTTCATTAATTCCATTATCCCTTTACTTATTATCTTATCCCCTTATTTATTATCTTATCCCCTTATATTTATTATCTTATCCCT
>JASDQU010738814.1:113989-128458 GCA_032191745.1 Picea mariana
ACAAGAAATGCATGTGTAGCTAGTACATACAAGTCTCGTGCATGTACTAATAATCAATAACTATCACCCTTATAGTAATTTATGTATGCATCCAATCCAATCAACAAGACTATTATTTTATAAAAGACAATAAACCAATCAAATGTTTGCGAAATCCTTTAATTACAATTATCTACTTCAACAATTTTATTTAGACAACTATGGTTCAGTTACGTAATTATGAATATTCATATATACACATTTTCTTTTTAGAAGGGAAAAACAATAAATTCCACCATAAGACAAATCTCCATACTTTCTCAACTATTTCTACTCATCCTTCCTCCCTAACTTACTTCCATATTCATTCCTATCCTTCCTCTGCTGGACTATCTTGGAGCGTCAACTATATTGACCTAACTCCAAATAGAACTCGTAAGCAGAAGTGTCACTATCTCGACCAAGCTTCCCCAGCAGGCAACTGACAGTCATCATCACACGTCTAGGGGAGTGTGAGCTAACACCGTCCTCCCATGACTTTAGGTTTTGAAGGATACATGGTGGGAAATGCCTCCACCCCTCCTAATCATAACTAGGGTCCACACCCTACAATGGAATATACAGTGGCACCATGTTGCTGGGATTTTTGTCATCGTTTATTCAGTTTTGGGCAGTCTCATCACCTGAAATCCTACACTATTCCACATATCATAGCAATGTATCCAAACCAATATAATTTCACATACAAAGATTCATACCACATTGTTTCTTGGCTAGTGGTCATGACATCCACTTTCATCATCATTATCCCTTGGCTATTTCATAGCCCATAACCTGCAGATTAGTCTGTAACACAAACTCATACATTTCTATGCATTATCATTATGTAATTGCATACAACCATAATTTCAATTCAGTATCTGTGTACCAACAACTTAACATCAAAGTTTTCAAGTTAGAAATAGATCTCATAATATCCCATAATTCAATTTTGACACCCATTCATAAAATTATCATTTACCAAATAGATTGCATCATATCCAATCATCATTCAAATAGCATTTAAATCTTCATAGGATTATCATTCACACAATATGTCGCATCATATCCATCATCATCAATAACATTTAAACATTCATAAAATTTACATTCACATAGTAGATCGCATCATATCCATCATCATCAATAACATTTAAACATTCATAAAATTTGCATTCTCACAATATATCGCATCATATCCATCATTATCCAAATATATTTAAACATTCATAAAGGTTCATACGTCTTAAAAGTTTAAGTGTATCATTTAATAGTTTCACTGTGAATAGAAAATAAAAGTATGTAGGCCTCAGGTAATCCTGGTTGTCTAAGTCAAAAGGTGGTGTTACATACACCCAACCTTTGAGAAACATATTCTTGAGGTGGTCAAAAAAGTGAGGGATAGTCTCGTCGTAATGTCTTGACGTCTTCCCAAGTAGTAGATCCTGAACTATACTTGTCCCATTGGACCTTAACTTGGTCTATCAGACGGTTCCTGAGCTGTCGGACTCTACGATCCAATATGCATAACAGTTCTACTGTGAGAGTTCCCATGTCTGATACCTGCAATTCCTTCCAATTTAGCTTATGTGATTCATCAACAACATAATGACGTAAAACAAATACATGAAAAACATTATGAGTTTTATGCAAGTGGGGTGGCAGTACGAGACGATAGGCAACAGGTCCAATTTTCTCTTGGATTCTGAACTGTCCTATAAATCAAGGTGACAACTTTTTCCCCTTCCCAAACCGTATGGTACTCTTGTTAGGCTTGATACGAATGAAAACCTGGTCTCCCACTTCATAACTTTGGTCGGTCTTGTGTGCATCCGCATAACTTTTCTGCCTATCCTGTGCTTCCTTTAGTCTCTGCCTAATTTGAATCATCTGTTCCTCCATCTCTTGAATCAATTATGGCCAAACTATTACTCGATCTTCTAGTCTATCCCAACTCAACGAAGTTTTTCATGGACTTATAGAGCTTTGTAGGGTGGCATTCTGATGGAGCTATGAAAACTGTTATTGTATGCAAACTCTACCAAAGGTAGGTACTTCTCCCACTGGGTTTGATTATCCATGACATAATATCCTAAGAATGTCTTCCATGACTTGATTTACCCTCTCGATTTTCCCATTTGTTTCAGGATGATAAGCTGTGCTTAAGTTCAACTGAGTCCCCAATGCTGACTGCAAACTTGTCCAAAACCTAGAAGTGAATCTGGAGTCCCTATCTGAAATGATCTTCTTAGGTATCCCATGCAAACGGATAACCTCACTTACAAACACACGTGCCACATCAGTGACATCATAAGTGTCTCTAACTGGAATAAAATGAGCACTCTTGGTTAACTTATCCGCTATCACAAGAATGGCATTGTGTCTATGAGATGTGAGCGGCAACCCCATAACAAAATCCATAGAGATGACTTCCCACTTGGACATAGGAACATCATGTGGTTGTAGGAGGCCTATCGGGTGATGGTGGTTGGATTTCACTTGTTGACACTCTAGACACTTGGTGATGAAATGGACTACATCGTGCTTCATGCCTACCTAGAAGAAAAGTTTCCTCATGTCTGCGTACATCTTCTTCACACCCAGATGTGCACAATAAAGTGCTCTATGGGCTTCCTTCAATATGATGCTTCGAATATCCCCATTGTCAGGAATGTACATCCTTCTCTAATATCTCAATAGTCCATCTGCTTCCAGACTATATCCTTCATACTTTGGATCTAATTGCCTCCCACTCTAGAGGTTTGAAGTAACTTTTAAATACCAACTGTCTCCTTGGAGTTGCATCAACACACGTTCCCTCAGATTGACCTTTAAGGGTAGCAAGGAGAATACACACGGTCTCCTACTCAAGGCATCTGTGACCACATTTTCCTTTCCCTTGATGTATGAAATACCAAAATCATACTCACTCATAAACTCACTCCATCGCCTTTGTGTGGCATTCAGATCCCTTTGAGTGAAGAGATGTTTTAAACTTTGATGGTCCATTTTGAGCTCAAAGTTTCACCCCACAAGATAGTGCCTCCACAGTTTCAGAGCTAGCATTACAACTGCCAACTCTAAATCATGAGTGGCATAAATCTCCTTGTGTTTCTTCAACTTCCTTAATGCATAAGCTATCACTCCTCCATCCTACATTAGCACAGCCCCCAACCCTTGCTTCGAGGCATCTGTGCAAACTGTGAAGTCCTTTTCCATATCTGGCACTCGTAGAATTAGCGCACTAGTTAGTAACCTCTTAAGCTCGATGAATGCACTATCACATTCTTTCATCCATTCATACCTGACCCCCTTGCACTACAAAGTGGTGATGGGTTTCGCTATTTTTGAGAATCCTTCCACAAATCTTCGATAATAACCTGGTAGCCCCATGAAGCTTCTCACCTCATGGGCATTTTTCGGCACTAGCCATTCCATAATGGCCTTTACCTTTTCTGAGTCCACAGAGATTCCTTCACCGGAAATGATATGACCTAAATAGTGGATCTCTTTCTGGAAGAAGGAACAGTTCAACAACTTCCCCTACAATTTGTTCTCTCTAAGGCAGGACAACACCACTCGTAAGTGTTCCTCATGTTCTCTTTCATTTTTGGAATAGATGAGGATGTCATCTAGAAAGACTTGTACAAAACGATCTAAGTACTTCTGAAATACGTCGTTCATGAGACTCATGAATACTGCTGGTGCATTGGTCAATCCAAAAGGTACTACGACGAACTCGTAATGTCCAAATTGGGTTCAAAAGGCAGTTTTAGGAATATCGCCTTCCTTAATCCTTAACTGGTGATACCCTGATCGCAAATCGATATTTGAGAATACCGCTGCTCCTTTCATTTGATCAAAGAGGTCATCTATTCGCAGCATTGGGTACCTAGTTTTCACTGTAACACGGTTCAAGTCCATGTAGTCTATACACAATCGTAAGGAACCATCCTTCTTCTTTACAAAAATTACTGGTGCACCCCAAGGTGAGACACTGGGCCTTATTAGCCCTAATTCCAGTAACTCTTTCAACTGCATTTGCAACTCACAAAGTTCCGGCGCTGTCATCCGATACAGTCTTGGAAATTGGTTTTGCACCAGGGTTTAGCTCAATAGTAAAATCAAGCTCCCTCTCAGGAGGTAACCCTGGTAACTTGTTTGTAAAAACATCCTTAAATTATGACAATACCGGGTACTAATCCAAGGAGGGTCCCTTCCTTTCATTCACTCCTTCCACTACATATAGTCGAAACCCTTGCCTCAAACATCACTTAACCTTCATAGTTGAGATAAAGCATAATGAAACCTTTCTCCGTACACCCTGGATCTCTATTGGCCTTTCTTCATCGGCGACACAAAGCACCCTTTTTGCGAAACAATCTACCAAAGCTCGATGAGCTTCTAACCAATCCATTCTAATGATTAGGTCATATGCCCTCAAAGCAGTAACGTATACCTTCAACCTAGTAGTACACACTCCCAGGTCTACTATACAATTATCAATGCTCGATCCTACCGCTTGTTTTTCCCCAAAGCCATCTCGACTTTTTTAAATTCATCATGCTCGTAGGCTTCCAACCCACTCTTTTCTAATGCAGATGGTGAAATGAAACTATCTGTCGCACCAGAATCAAATAAAATCTTAACATTGATATGATTTAGCGTACCTGATGACTCCACCACCGTGGATTGATGTTCGACTTGGCGATTATTAACCGTTGCATAAATTTGGTGGCTGCTACTTGCTCTTTCCATCGGGGCCTTTCCTTATCTATGCACAAATCCTGATTGTAACTCTGGGCAGTCACGCTGGTAATGGGCTCCTCCACATCCCCAACAGGTAACACGAGATTGAACTTGCGCACTATTTTGTGACTGTCTCTTAAATGAGTTCCTTCCCTTGGAACCCCTTCCCATACTATCTTCTCCCTAAGATGGTCATGGACCTATCTACGTCGTTGGTGATGAACAAGATGTTGCAGTCACTGCCAATGAAATCCCTGCGGCTACTGTCCTTGGTGTGACTCTGTTACCATATGTAGGTGGCCTTGAGCCCCCTCCCCTGGGAAATGTCCTAGGGGCCTTCCCCATGAACCCAGGACGATGCAAAAAGGTTGGTCTCATACCTATGATTAATTTCATGTGTTCCTTGACATAACGTGCATTTTCCACAGCTTCCTCTACTGAAGACGGTTTCCACATCCACACCATAGCCCTTATCTTAGGGTTCAACCCATAGACAAAGTGTTCTTCCTGTCGTTGGTCATTATCCATATATGAAACATACTTGAACAATTCCATAAACCTAATCTCATATTCTTCTACGGTTCTGTTTCCCTGTACTAGAGCATGAAATGCTCCTACCTGTTGTTCC
Organism: Picea mariana; assembly: GCA_032191745.1. Classification (NCBI taxonomy): domain Eukaryota; kingdom Viridiplantae; phylum Streptophyta; class Pinopsida; order Pinales; family Pinaceae; genus Picea; species Picea mariana. Next base: position 119,385 of record JASDQU010738814.1, read on the forward strand.
TCATAGTAAGCTGGAAGATATTTCCTTCGGAACCTCTCCTCTAAAAGTTCCCAAGATACGATGTCCAGGGTAAGATGCAGTTTCTTTTCCAGGTTGCCCCACTAGTTCAAGGCACTGTCTCTCAACTGAAAAATCCCTATCTTCGCCTTTGAGGTGGATGCATAGTCCCTTAAGGAAAAACACCTTGTCATGTCTTCCAACCATGCTTCTGCGCGTTCACTGGTGCGACCCCCGACAAACTACGGAAGTTTGATCTTCTGCAGTTCTCTAATGATGTCTTCAGGTGGAGGTCCTCCCCCTGAATCCCTCGATGCTTTTGGATTACCCGCTCTAGATGGTGGGGGTTCCACTTTGATCCCTGATAGTTGTCGCCCCTTTAAAGTCTCATTTATGGCCTCCAAAGAGCGTAGTATGAGAGCTAGTTCCGATGATGGTGGTGGCATCGATGGCGGTGTTGGCGGTGCCTGCGACGATGTTCCTCTGCCTCGATTCCCTTGATTCCTAACCATCCTGTATGATTTAACCTGCATCAACCAAATTTGTCAGGGTGAGTTCAAGGATGTTTCACATTTGCGCAACTTAACTAGAAAACAGGGTTAGGCGTAAGTTTTTTTTTTTTACTTGTCTGTAAACAGACGTTACTCTCTTTAGGGGAGGTGGCTAGGTTAGGGTCGAAAGCCTCTAAGATTGATTTTTTATCCTAAGAAAACTACTGATTCCCTCACCCGGTAGCTATGCTAGCACTATACCCCACTCAATAATTCCTCTAACTTACCCTCTTAGTGCGCATGAAGCCCCCATCCCCCGAGTCATGGTTTAAGTCCTTAAACTTTTTGTTTTAACTATTTAATGTTATTTTGAACATAGTTTGGGAGTGGCGGAGGAGGATGGGGAGGAGAGGAAGCCCTAGGCGATCCCTGCTCCCCCATGGCTACGACAATCCTAGAAGCGGAGTTGCAGAGCTATTTGATCAGAATATCGCTTCATGAGAACTCAGTACATCCCAATACTTGTTGTACTTTCTCCTTTGAATTTTGTGTTGTTACTCCACTTGTTGTTACTCAACTTGTTGTTACTCACTATTACTCTGCTGCAACTCACTATAATTAATTAAATCACTCTAATTAATTATCCCTAAAATCATTAGTTGAATTAATTAATTATAATTTAAACTTTACACTAAAATAAAAATAATTAATTATTATTATATTTTTTTTAAATAATTGATTAACTTTAATTTAGATTAACTTTACACTAAAATAAAAATTTAAACGAACACACAAAAAAAATATATAAAAATTTTAATAATAAAAAAAATCAAAATAATTTAAAAAAACAAGTGCGGGCACGCATGGATTCCACATGTCCGCCTTGCTTCCTCTAGCACCCCCTTATCTAAACCCTAACCTTTATCGCCGTAACCCTAATTTCTCTTTTCCTCATTGTTTCTTCTTGCGAGGTCTCTGGTTACACGGTCGGCCGCCATGGCCTTCTCTCATGGCTTCTCCTCCTCGTGGTCAAGTGTTTGGTTTCTGGCATTGGTTGCTGGCTTGTATTGTCTCTGGTGTTGGCAGTGGAAGAGAAGCATGAAGAGTGTGGGTAGAAGAGGCACCATCCATGTCTGGAGACTGGGAATATTCATTCATTCAGTTTATCTTTTGTCTCGGTTCAGTCAGACTACATTTTTCATGCCCGTACTTTTTGTTTTGTTGGTTGGGAGGGCATTGATGCGAATTTGAGTTTGATATATATATATATATATATATAAGGATCATATTATAGCGCCAATTTCTTAACAGGATCCTATTCCCGTCAAGAATTTGTTGTTTTTCACAGTTTGTTTCAATTCGATAATGGGACTTCTTTCTCTTGTAACGGGAAAGGCTGGTTCCAGTGGGTTTGGATCAGCCTCCACTGCTGAATAAGTTTCTCAAGGAATCAATGCTTCCAATCTAACATCAATTGTCACTGTGGGAGCGAGTGCAATTGGAGTGGAGACGGTGAGAGTACTGGCACTACGAGGTGCACATGTAATCATTGACGTGTTGTGCAAAATAGAAGCCCCTTGTGGGCTCCTCCTCCATGTGGCTTTGGCGCTCTGTGTTGTGTTGGGTTCTTATATTGATAGCTCGTGGACATGTCTTTGGTGCTTAGTCGACCTGATAATTGGATATTGGGCCTAATAATTTTATTTATATTATTATTATTTTTTTGTTTACATCAATTATTATTCGTTGTGTGTGCAGTTGCAGGTTGCAAGTCACGTGGGCGTGGATTTGACACTCAATTTTATGCTTAAAGCAGATGGTTATGGTCCAAAGTTTGGATTGGTAGTTGTAGACCGTGAAAACAACCTTGTTCGGATCCCTCACCCATCTTATTTTCTCTTCAGTGAGGTGATCAAAACAGGCAAGGTTACTTAGCAACAAAGAGAAATCGCATGGAATGAACTTCAGATCGTTGTTGCTCAAGGGAAGACACGACCCTTTTATCAGGAAGTGAATAAACTCGGTCTTATGTATTATGGGGGTCTGGGGTCGAATCCCATAAGCTCTTCTACGCTAGATTTGCTGCCTGTGTTTTGTTTTTATTTTTTATTTTTTTAGTTTAGAAAAAAAAAAACATTCTTGCTAGCTTTCTACATGGAGGAAATGGAATTTCAGATAAATAGATTAGAGGTTAAATAGATCAGAGCCAGGTTGCATGTGAAGGAGCATGTAGTGTGAATGCATTAAGTTTTTTTTTTTTTAAATTTAAGTTTACATGCATCTACTAGGAAAGGCGCATGCAGCCTTAATCAGTTTAGTAAAGTGCACACAACCTAGTAGGTAAGGTGCAGATCCCAAGATGCAAGTGTCAGATATATTTATATAATCTATAGAAAATACCCTTCTCAGTTTTATAAGAGAAAGGTTGGGGTACGGATCTCTTATTCAGTTTTCAGTTCTTCAGTAAACAGTTCATTGTCTTCCTGTAGCATATTTTCATGTTTTGCTTGGGTTTCTTGTATATGACAGCTTGTTTTATTTGATGTCGCTGATTTATTTTGTTTTAATTCGTTTTGGGTTGGGACTTTGTTTGTTTATTTCGAGTTGGGACTAGATATTTATTTGCTTGTTGGGATTGTTCTTGCTATTTTGTTGATTATATTTCCTAGATATGATATTTTTTTCTTTAAAGGCTTCGTAAAATCTCCCTGAGATTGGTGGGAAGAGTGCTTATTTATTATACAAATTTATTTCAATATATATATCTATTAAGATATATTTTTACTCTATTCTAATTTTTTTTTTTTTTTTTAACTGTTCATTATATAAAAAAAATATCACTCTGTATAGGTGAGGCTTCTTACAGGTTTGAAGCTTTTACAGGCAAGGCTTCTTACAGGTCTGAAGGTGAACATGCCTCCATCAATCTTACAACATTTTCTAAGGTTTTCTGGTTTATTTCTGGGTCGATTCTAAGTAGGTGGGTAGGCCCTTGGCCCCAGATTATGAACTACAGCTTTGACACCATGTGTAGGGACCTAAATTAATTAAGCCATAAAAAATTCATAAATTGAAACATATAAAATTACTTCGACGCATAAACAATAAGTAATTTCTTTCATTCAACATATAAGCAACATAATTTGAACTTATGAACAACAATCTAATAAATTACATAACAACCACATAACCCAGCAAATTCATAAATAAAAATACCTCTGTCTGATGCTAAATTCTCACTTATCTGGTTGTCCTCCCTGCTGCTCTATCCAATCTCTACCTGATGCTCTGACAAAACCCTACCCAAAACTGACTAACCACCCAGCCAGCTAGGAGCAACCTATATGTCTCCCTAGCTCCAGGATTCCGTGAGGATTCCTGGCCCCCGAGCCCAAAACTCCCAGCAATCTGGTGCCCCCCACAACAGTTCACCCAAACTCCAAACCAGAAAAAATCCAAACCAAGAAATACATTCATCCCCTCAAAATAATTCTTCCTCCCCAAATTTTCATAATCATCTCCCATAAGCCTCTGCCCAGTTATATATCCCCCTCATTCACCGCCTCCTCCTTCATTTAATGCCACCCACCTTATCCCTCCATTTACTACCTTATCCCTCCATTCAACACCCTATCCCCTGTCATACGCAAAGTTTCATAATGATTAAATTAAAGTTATTAAGCCCTTTAATTCTTTACCCAAATCATTGAATGTGTTAAGTAATCAATTAATTAATTAATCGACATTTATTAAACAATAAATAAATAAATAAATAATATTATTAATAGTTAATCATTACTTAACTAATACACATTAAGACAATTAATTATTTAATTAACTATACTTAATAAACCCTATGTAACTATTTAACTGGCCTTGTTACAGGTAAGTACAGAGGTAAGCTTCCTTTAATTTGTTTTAGTTATGATGGTATTGGTCATTTTGCTAACAAATCTCCTCATAAGAAAAAAAGAAATGATGAAGGTTACTCAAAAGACAAACAAACATATAAAGGTAAAAGAACTATAAAGAAAGTTTTCAAGAAAAACTTTCGCACCAAAGAAGACATCTCATCATCAGATGAATATGAAGGCAGTGACAGTGAAACAAGGAGAGTTCTATTCATGGAAGTAGAAGACTCTGATAAAGAATACTCCGAAGAAGAATATGAAGAAGCATATGAAGAAGAAATTGAAGAGGCAGAAGTTGACTTTCGAGAAGAATTAATGAGTGCCATAGAAGTTATCAAAAGAGAAAAGAAGAAAAACAAGAAACTACAAGAAGAACTAGATAAGAAAAAAGACACTCAAGAACTAGAACAAATGATCACAAAATTGAAGCTTCAAATAGAAGAAGATACAATAATTGAAGAAGCACTCAAAGAACAGCTAGAAGGAAAGGACATGATCATTGGAAACCTGGAAGTAGAGATTGTCACACTACGAAAGGATATTCAAAAGAAAAATATGTAGAATAGCTCAAAAGTTCTGGATGACATTATTAGCAGTCAAAAATCTTATCTTGACAAGTCCAGACTTGGATACAATCAGACAGAAAAGGGATCAAGCTCCAAAACAACAGAGGAAGAAACAAATCCAAAAATTTATGTAGAAACAATCAAAGGGGATAAAAATATATACAAGGAAGATTACAGGGACACTCCTCCACCGAGAAGATTCAGATTTCAGAATTAACAACAGATAGACAGGCCTCAAGAAGAAGAAGGATTCATAAGAGCACCTCCTTTCATAAGATCTTCAACTACCAGGTATCAAACTATATTTTTTGGTTTATGTTATGCATGTAATAATTTTGGACATAAATTTGTAAATTGCAGAGCTAACAACAGGAACAATAACTACTTTGAGAGGCATACACAAAGGGGTTATTCAAGAAGACCTAGTGAAACACAGAGAAGAAGTTACAACAGGTTCGAATCTTTGAGCACTGAAGTGGAATGTTACAAATGTAATAATTTTGGACACATGGCCAAAAATTTCAGAATGACAGTCCCTCCTAAATAACTTCAACAAAGTCACAAACAAGAACTTCAGAAAATGACATGGATAAGAAAACAAGATCAATATAGCAATGAAGAATGCACAGTTGCTCTACAATCTAAACAGAAGAAACATGGTTGTTATGTTGACAATGGATGTTCAAAACACATGATAGGTGATAGAGACAAGTTTCTTACATTACGAAAGGAAAGAGATGGATCAGTCTCCTTTGGAAATGATGATTCATCCAAAATCATTGGAAAACGCACAGTCTGAATTGGGAACAAGAATGAAAAGGCAGAAAATGTTCTACTAGTAGAAGATATGAAACATAATATTTTAAGTGTGATTCAAATGTGTGACCAAGGTCATAAAGTTACGTTCGATTCACAAAAGTGTGAGATAAGAAAAGAAGGTTCATGGAAATTGGTTGCTACAGCTGCAAGAACTTCAAGCAACATATATGTGTTAAGCGAAATTGGAAATGAAAAGTGTTGTCTAGGAAAGGAAGATGAAAGTTGGCTATGGCATAGAAGAATGGGTCACGTGCATTTTGATAACCTTGTCAAAGTCAGCAAAAGAGAAGCAGTCAGAGAAATGCCCCAGATCACAAAACCAACCAACACTTTGTACAAGCATTGCCAACAAGGAAAGCAAACAAAGACCAGGTTCAAATCAAAAGAATATTCAACAACAAAACCACTGAAAATTGTGCATACTGATCTAGTTGGATGAACTACAACAAAAGGCTTAAAAGGTGAGAGATACTTTATGTTATTAGTTGATGATTATACAAGAATGACTGCAATTTTCTTTCTCAAGAACAAATCAGAACCTTTTGAAAATTTCAAGATCTACAAGGAAATGGTTGAAAATGAGATGGATTCGAGAATCAAATGCTTAAGATCGGATAATGGAGGATAATTCACCTCAAAGGAATTTATGGACTACTGCAACAATCATGGAATAAAAAGACAATTCTCCATCGCTATGACACCTCAATAGAATGGAGTTGTTGAAATAAAGAACAGGACAATACAAGAAATGGCTCGAACAATGATAATGGATTCAAAGTTGACAGATATTTTTTGGACATAGGCAGTGCATACAATAGTTCACACTCAAAACAGAGTAATGCTAAAAAACAACACTAATAAAACTCCCTACGAGCTATGGAAAGGAAGACCAGCAAATGTGAAGCACTTCAGAGTTTTCGGAAGCAAATGCTACATCAAAAGAGAAGATGGTAGAATGGGAAAGTTTGACTCTCGTGTGGTCAAAGGAATACTTGTTGGTTACTCAAGTACAAGGAAAGCATACAAGTGTTACAATCTAAGATTAAACAAAGTTGTGGAAAGCATCAACGTAACAATTGATGAAACAGGCAGACCATAATCAAAGAAAGAAGAAAACAAATCAATGTAACAGCTTTTTGAAGAAGAAGATGAAAAAGAAGAAAAAGAGGAATATGAAGATGAAGAGAATCCGATAGAAGTAGAAGAGCATGTTCAACAAGTATCTCCAAAGACACCTAGAAAACGAGTACAGAAGAATCATCCTTCAGATCAGACTATTGGAAACAAAGATGCAGGAGTTGAGACTAGAAGAAAAATCCATTCACCAGAACAAACACAACTAGCACTCTTATCTACAATTGAACCAAACTGTTTTGAAGAAACCAACAAAGATGAATTTTGGAATAAGGCCATGGATGAAGAATTGGATCAAATAGAGAAAAATAACACTTGGGAATTGGTTCCAAGACCAAAGAATAAGAATGTGATCGGCATAAAATGGGTTTTCAGGAATAAATTGAATGAAAATGGACAGGTTACAAGGAACAAAGCTAGATTGGTATGTAAAGGATATGCACAGATTGAAGGAATCGACTTTGAAGAGACATTTTCCCTAGTTTCCAGAATGGAAGCAATCTGTTTTCTTTTAGCTTATGCATGCTCCAAAAATGTTAAAATATATCAGATGGACGTAAAATCATCTTTTCTGAATGGGGAACTTGAAGAAGAAGTCTACATTGAACAACCAGAAGGATTTCAATTGTCAGAGAACACAGGCTATGTGTGTAAATTAAAGAAGGGCTTGTATGGTCTAAAACAGGCTCCTAGAGCATGGTACTCCAGACTGGATAAGTATCTGCAGCAAGCAGGGTTCAAAAAAGGAAGTGCGAACAACAACCTCTACATCAAGGTAAGTCAAGGTAATATTTTATTAATTGAAGTTTATGTCGATGATATTATTTTTGGTAGCGATGATGACAAGTTAAGCCAGAAATTTGCAAAAGACATGGAAAATGAATTTGAAATTTCGTTACTTGGAGAACTATCCTTCTTTCTAGGACTTCAGATACGTCAAAACAACCAAGGAATTTTTATTTCTCAAACCAAGTATATCAGAGAAATGCTAAAGAGGTTCGGAATGGAATATTGCAAACTAGTTATCACTCCCATGCAAACCAATTGTAAGTTGAGTAAAGATGATGATTCAAAGTCTACAGATCAGAGGCAATATAGTTCAATGTGGCAGCCTACTATATGTGACACCATCCAGACCATATGTAATGCAAGCAGTTGGACATGTGGCATGATTTCAAGAAGCACCAAAGGAATCAGATGTATTAGTGGTAAAGAGGATCTTCAGATATCTCAAAGGAAGAAAAGAGTTTGGATTATGGTATCCAAAAGGAAAAGATATATCACTTATTGCCTACACAGATGAAGATTGGGTAGGTTGTATTGATGACCAACGAAGAACCAGTGGAGCAGCGTTCTACTTAGGTGAGTGTTTGGTATCATGGCTAAGCAAGAAACAATCATCGATATCTCTATCTACAGCTGAGGCAGAGTATATTGCAGCAACAACATGTTGTACACAGGTTCTTTGGATGAAACAAACTTTGNAGATATATAGGTTGAGTATGATGAGCCCATTCCAATATATTGTGATAATACAAGTTCCATCAATATCTCAAAAAACCCAGTGATGCACTCCAAGACGAAGCACATTCCACTCAAGTATCACTTTCTACGGGAACAGTATGCAGAAAAGAACATCCGAGTTGAGTATGTGGGCACAAAATAACAAGTGACAAACATCTTTACAAAACCACTTCCACGGGAAGCCTTTGAATATCTTTGCCAAAGACTTGGAGTTATTTCTACTCCAAAAATGAATGATTTTTGAATTCTTTTTGAATTCTTATATGTCTTAGATGTACACGAGGAAGCACCATAAGAGGATAGTCTGTTAGGGGGAGAAACCCCAGATGGAAAGATACCTTTTCCAATGATGACAAAGGGGGAGATATTTATCAGATGCAAAGGACAAAGGCGTGGTTCCAGGAGGATCATGAGTGATATGATTTTAGTATTGCATCAGAGTGTTTCCATCAATGCCAAGGGGGAGATTGTTGATTAAGGTTGGTTGTCATTGATGTCAACCCTTGAAGAAAGCCCCGTAGCACAAAGGTTTGGGTAATGGACCCAATATTGTTTGATGTAAATATGACTCATTATTTTTTTGTCATGGTTGATAAGAAGTAAATATGGATGAACTCCAAAGTGGTCCCCTT
>JASDQU010738814.1:128508-140853 GCA_032191745.1 Picea mariana
TTAAGGTTGGTTGTCATTGATGTCAACCCTTGAAGAAAGCCCCGTAGCACAAAGGTTTGGGTAATGGACCCAATATTGTTTGATGTAAATATGACTCATTATTTTTTTGTCATGGTTGATAAGAAGTAAATATGGATGAACTCCAAAGTGGTCCCCTTATGGTGAAAGCCCTCACAGGAAGACGCTTTGTGGAGTAAGAGAGCCCATGATTAATTGTGGAATAATGAGATGAAGGAAAGTGATTTTGCCAGGGAAAATATCCTAGATGGATAATTATTTTCATTTCATTTCTAGTGGTATGTGGAACATCACATAATTCCTTACGGTTAGAGAGTTATGGCCATGAGAAGTTGGAGACCCCAAGTTTGGGTAATGGACCCAAGTTTGTTTGATGGGTAACGGTATGAGTTATGATATATTTTTAGATAATACTATTCTATATGGATAGTAAATTTCATGCCATTTCTGGTGGTATGTAGAATGTCACATAACGCCTCACGGTTTGAGAGTTATGGCCTTACGAAGTTGGAGGACCTTCATATGTCATCTAGAAGCCCCAAAAGGTCAAAGTAGTCNAAATAATAAAGTGAAGTGATGAGTGTATTATAATTCAAAGTGAATACAAAATAAATTATTTCAATAATAAATTTAATGGAGAAATTAGAAGTGGACCCAATCCTAAAATAAGGAAAGTGGGCCAAGTGACCTAGAAGATGTTTTTAAGAAAGCTACTTGGAGAGTATAAATAAGAGGAAAGGCTCTCTCATTTGAATAACACTTGAGAATATTGAATATCTATATGTTTATGAGGTAACCAAGTATATTTAAACTGGAATTCTTAGTGAAGGTGAAAAAAGAAGGCCGAAATGCAAGGAAGGATAAATTCTTTTGATGGTGTTTTCTAAGGTATGTTATTTACAGGTCATCTCACCATTTTCACTATAAAACTTTTTCTATAATGATTCAGACCATGAAATTGATATTCAAGTGACAAAACATATCCAAGTATGTGTGGTAAAAAATTCAGCTTGTGGGTCGTTGTATTTTGGGAGTTACACTCTGTGGAAAATAGGGTTTGTGGCCAGTCCTGAAACTAGTCAAAATCAGGTGTTTCGAGTAAAAACATCATAACTTCTTCATAACAGATCCAAATTCAGTGAGACAAAATGTTTTGGTTAGGGAAAATCCTGTAGTATGTTTTTTAACAGTTTCATATCAAATCATCAAATATTTTGTGTGGGGCACGCTCTACAAGGTCGCTCTCTAGAATAAGCGAGAATTCAGCAAGGTATGTCATTTTTTCTATAACTCCTTTTTTGAGAGGTTCCAAGTAGTGAAACTTGGAGGAATTGCATAAACCAAACTTAAGAACATTTTGTATCAGTTTCATATCTTTATACATTATAGGTTCAAAGTTATGATTACTTCAAGTTAGGGTTGTTGACTAATCCAAATCTAGGCATGTGAGACTAAAGAAAAGATTGATGAAAATGATAGTCTCTTGTTTTTAAAGTCAAGGAAAGTTTGCAGGAATGTGATCATATACACCAGGTCTATTAGAGAGCTACAAATTAGATTTGGATGATGAAAGTGATGAGGGCTTTTGGTTGTGGTACATGTTGAGTACATGGTTGAGAAAAGTAGTTAATGAGTTGGCGCACATACATGAGGTGTATAGTTGATGATGTTGGTACAATAGATGAGTCATAATTGATGCATAGTTGACACATGATTGGTACATAATTGGTACATGGTTGGATGAACTTATTTATGGTACAGGTTGATTACAGGTTGGTGCATGGTTGATGCACTTGTTTATGGTACAGGTTGAATATTACAGGTTGAGGTACATGTTGATGCATGGTTCAGATTTATTGGTACAGGTTTACAATGGTATATCTCACAGTGATAGTGTGACAGTGGTTCCATCATTCTACTTCTACTTTAGGGTGGCAGGACGGGGCAAGGACAGGTGGTTGTAGCCACCTTCCGGTTGTATCCGAAGAACATTGGGGGTTGTAGCCTCCTTCTGGCTGTAGCCAAAGACTTGGGGAGTTGGAGCTTCCTTCAGGTTGTACCCTGAGAAACTAGGGGGTTGGAGCCTCCTTCCAGTTGCAGCTGGAAAAAAAAGGAAGTTGGTGCTTCCAATGAATGTAATTCTTCAAGACATATAAGAAAAAGCATTCAGTTGTTTTCTCCCGATTTGGGTTTCCACGTAAAACACTGGTGTACTGTGTATGTGTGTGATTGTTTATTTCTTACTGCTCATTATTGGATAATAATTCTACATTGATATAACATTTGAAGAAAAACGATTATAATTATGCTATTACTGATTCACCCCCCGTCTTAGTAATCCAACATCACATATGTACATCATTTACAAATTTCAAGTTTTAATCGAAACTTACTAAATCAATGTAAAAATAGTTTTCCTTCAAGAAACAGATAAAGAAAGCACATTCAAATATATATATTTTTTGTTTTCACTTTATAAATCTAACAAATGATGAATTAACTAGACTATGAAACACAAAATGTACAGATAGTCAAAAGTTGATCTAAACTTTCTGGTTTTGCTAATACATAATTGAAAAAAAATTATAAACATAAAAGAGCTAACCTGATGTTAGTTTGTGAAATGTATCTAGGATTCTGTGTGAATAAAAAGCATCCAGCCACCACGCCTACGAGATAAATCTGCAATAGACTTATAGTGAAAATGTTTGAATAAATTCATAACCTGTACTGGTAACTGAAATTTAATAACATAATGGATAATATGAATAGATCCTATGATCTTATGATCGCAAGTGATTACATTAAGATAAATATGAGTGTAACACATTGCATTTCATCATTCAACTAAAAATCAAAGAGAAATCATGTCATTCAAATTGAAGAGATGATCACAATGTTAATATCTAAAGCAACAAATTATGGACGATATTTATAACAGGAATATCCCAAAACATAATATATCATTGAGTCTAAAGCTACCAGACCTATTAATATACCAGGATTAAAAAAAACATGAATGAAAACACCATTGACAAAAGGCTAAAGCCAAAATGCTATTTGTTGTTTCATTAAGTCTTGGAATCATGAGTCCATCTTCTGCTCTAGGCCAAGATGATTTCCTTTACAAAGTATAGATTATTTAAAGAGTTTATGAAATCTAAACTTCCTATCTTTTAAGATAGGATCAGATCTCAAAAGGATCTAAAAATTACAAATATAGAGGGCCTACAACGACTCATGATCAAGTTAAATCTTCAAAATTTATGAAAGTTTTTTTTTTCATTTATAAAACAAACAAAAAGGAGATAGCTAATCAACTAAGTCGAGCATGTTCCATCCCATAAGATCAGCATCAAGATACATCATGACCTGAAAATGAAATAGGAACAATGTTAGATAATTATTAACAACTAATTACTAATTTTTATTTAAAAATGACTTGAATTCAAGCTAAATTTTTTTTAAAAAGATAAGCTATAGGTTTTTGTAGCTAGTTAAAATAGTAAAAATCAAAATTAAAAAATAAAATCTAATCTACTTTATTTTCAAAACCGAAGAAAATCAAAAAACATAACAACTATTTTCTATTTCATCCATCTGACTAAGGAGCATTTGAATTCATGATAGTGGAATTTGTTGGGTTGTTGCTTTTTTAATGATCATTTTATTAAACTTATTAATCCTCTTATTTACCAATTTTAAATATGAATAACTCTCCTTATGCCCGTGGTATTTATTGACAATTGGTTTGTGAACCATATTAGGAATTGGCTCAACATCAGGGGCATGAGAGTCATGTTCTTTACCACATCTTAAATCCTCCTCCAATGCATGAAAACAGACCATGGCCTTTTTTCCCAAGGGGTTTCGAACTGCAGCAGAGAGTAGATCTGTGATAGCTTGGTCTTTTATGGATAAACACACAGGTATTTGATAGTAGGGTTAGATATACAAGGGTCGGGGTTTATATTGGAATGCAGAGGCGAATCTACTGTGTTCTCAGGTGAGGTGAAACTATTTCTACACAAGCAAACTTCCCAAGTATCCCCAATCTAGATATGCTCAAGGTGAAAAAGATTTGACAGTGGGTTAAACTTTCATTTTTGATAAAGATTAATCATTTTATGAAGAATCATAACAAATATAAAAGCATATAATCTTGAACCCTAGCCAAACCCATAACAAGCTTGAATCTCTGAGCAAAACAAACCAAAAACACTTACCTCATCCACAAAGAAATTCTGATATTTTTCCCTCCAAAGAATGAGATGTACCTCCGAAACTGTATCATTTTTGAAGAATTCGCCCAGATAGGAGGTAAATGACCCCATTTCCAAAATGGGTTTTAAAGGGTTTCAACTAATTCGTAACCGTTTGCTCAGAATTGCTCCCGCAAAAATGTGTCTCTGGAATACAATTACGGGTTTGACCAGACTATAACAAGAGCGACTCAAAACAACTGTAGGTTCAGATGGTAGTGGTAAGAGGGATACGATTGAGTGAATACCATAAAAAAAAATAGGCAGAGCACCTGTGCGATCACATCATACATATGAAGGTCTCAGTTATGGAGTTTGAACACTCATGTTAATGAAAGCTCCGAGTACATCACACTACACAAACCCTTAACGTGAAGTGAGAGGCCTGTCAATTCATCCTGCCAGTGAAAACAAAGTACATGATATGATTTCAGTGCATTTAATTCCCACATCATGTAATAGATACAATCGAATGGGTATGCTTTTTACAAACCATATATTAATCAATATTTGGTATAATAGTTGATTTACAAAGGATTCAAAACACATAAGCTTACAAATCCAAATGCAAAACAACATAAGTATTATATTGATATTTGATAAACTCAAAAAATCATTCAAGTAAGAGACACGAGGTAGATGTGAGCACATTGAACGTTTTGGAAACCAAGCTTTGGATAGGGTTATAATGCAAAATTAAGTTTACATGCTTGATTCATGCTTTCAACCATGAATCAGACATGAAAACGCAAGATAAAAATAAAACAAGAATAATCAAATGTATTTTTCATAACCCAATAATCACCCTTAAATAGTAATATTTACAGGATGAGGTGAAGGCATCTACGGGAGGTGTCATTTGTCATTCAAAATAACAAAAACATGTACGGATGCCAATAGTGGCGACTTACTGGGAGAAGCAGTTATCTCTGCATCAACAACGAGTTCAAGTTAGGACTGATTAGAATGATTAAATATCAAAGAACAACTGAAGGAAATCAAGCATCTCAATCAAATTCCAACAATTATCATATAGTCCAGCTTCAAATGTCTTTCTATTCAAATGAAATCTGGTGACAAATTTTAATTATGAGAGCAAGGATATTCAAGACAATGGATTTGATACTGTTGATAGGGCCACTGCTTCCTTCATGCGTCCATAGCCTCGAAAGGGATGTCAATTAACCAACTCTGACGCATCTACCCTATCCAAGAATCATCAATTCAAAATGAAGGGCACTCATGATCAATATCAAAATTTATACCTGATAATTTTCTTGAACCCGACATTGCTTCGCTACCAACAGTCTTGTTCAGTACCCCGATGAAGTTGTCTTGGCATCATGCATGCACTTACTTGCTGCCAGCACACCTATTCAGTATCTTGGTAGTTTTACAGACACTTCACACAACTCTCTAGAAACTATTTGCAATTTGGCATAAATTTAATGATTTTCAGAAGAGCGGGGTGATGCTGAAAATTTCAGTTTTTAGAACACTTGATATTTTCCAGCCTTTATTTTTTTTCTTGATAACCCTCATTATGATCTAAAATTAGTTTTATGATGAGACTAATTTTTCGAGGACAGGAAGCCTACTTGAGTTGTTTTCTTTAAAAACAGGGACATCGTAAAGAGCTTTAATGATGATTGTGTCTGCTCATGATTATAAAGTGAAACCAGGAAACCTACTTCAAACATAAAGTTTCTTTAGCTAGTCTCTGTTTCAACAATTTACAACATTGATGCTCTGAAAAGACCTTGATTGTTTCTTTTATAATGAGGCATTATGCTTTCCCTTCATGAACTAAAAGGTGACACAGACATAAATTTAATCAAAAACGGGTAAAAAACACACACAAAATGAAAAGAACCAAAATAAAAAATCAAAAGAAAACTTCAAACAGAAAAATATGTACAGTGAGGTGGATCTGGAAAAATCAAGAGAAATATCTCTTGAGCAGCTAAAAAAAATAGAAAAATCCTCATTGATATGAATGTAGTCCTACTCATGGAACCTTGGATCAGGGTTGAATTTACAGTTCAGATTTACTTATCTCTTTACTTTTCATTTAAGATTTTCATGATGATACTGCGTTTTTGAAAATAAATGTTCAATGAAAAGCAGAGAGAAAAGGGTCAAAGTGGACATCCCTGACAACAATCATATGATGTTTCTCTTGGTGCACCCACTTATGTTCTTTAACTGCATTATTACAAAGAGAAATAGTGAGAAATAAAGCTAAAAGAAAAACTGCTCCTAAACCTACTCTAACTACTAAACAAATCAAAATACTATGTGAAGTCATTCTTCCAATGTATCCATCAGAGTAACTCCAATCCTGCAATGGAAACAAAATCAAATATTACTAAAACGAATGGTAGTATTTCAAAAAATGACAGAAATATATCATAGTTACCTTCATAATCATCATTTAAAAACAAAGCAAGCATGATCTTACCATTCCCTTGAAATTTCTTGATGTATGAATCCTCCAACCATTCTGCAATCTTGTCATGATATGAGTCATAATGGCATGGAAGAGTGTAAGTAAGTTTGGAAAACTTGTCAAGATTATGGGGACCTGACATAACCATTAGCCAAGGCTGAAGTTCCTATCCTCCTGACAATTCTCTAAGTGTTCATTAATTTCTTCACATGGAGGATCTAAAAGAAATATGTCATGCCTACTTCCTAGATATTTAGGTAAAAACAAAGCAAGCACAACTTTATATTTATTATGAATATTTTTTATATACGAATATTCAATCCATCCTAAGATCCTATCATAAAAATGAGGATGCAAACTATGAATTTGATGAAACGAATATATCAATGGGGAACACATCATAAGAGGATTTGTGACATCAATTAGATTATTGGTTTGAATGCTTCCTTTGATGAGATTGATCATTCCAAAATGTGAAGAATAAACATTAAAATTTGAGCTAATCAAAGAACAAATATGCAGCGTAGAATGTTTGATCTCCATAAGAGAGAGTGCATTGTCTTTTTAAAAAATAAACTGTGAAAAATCATCTCGCAACATGTATTTTTCCCAAGTGAGTGATGAAAGTGAGTGAGTGATGAAAGTGAAAGAGTGTCAAATCTGACTTCATAAATGTTACGTTTGGAATTAATTTCACCAAATCTTGGCATATCGAAAGGATCTGATTGTGGTGGAAAAGAGTAGGATGTTGTGGGTAAAGTATCTAGTCCACTAGAATCTAAGAAAAGATCAGGATATAAAGAGTAAAAGGAATTATAAATGAGCATGTGAAAAGGATCTCTTGAGCTATGATATTTAACAATGGTATTCTCAAGACATTTCTCTTCACTTTCTTTAAAACTTTCACTCTGTCTTGGTGATAAATTCTTCAACGTAATATGACCATCTAGATTTGCCTCCTATATGATAGATAATTCAAAAATTTTGTGACAAACGTCTAGTCTTTCCTGTGGATAAAGTACATTTTGAGGATGAAGGTTTAAGGTTTCTTCCAATTGCAGATTTACATCTCTAATCAGTTTCTTGGGAATGTTAGAATACTTAAGATTATTTTCTTCACCTAAGTGTTCTTCAATAACTTAGTTTAAGTATTGATTAGAGCAAGAGTTTGAAGAATATGGACATTCACCTTGACCAAACATCAAGTCTTCTTCCACGATGGTCGAGGACCGAGTATACAATTATTTATAGGAAAAACAAGTTTGTTTGTCATTAAAAACCTTTTCAATAGGTTCTACCTCCTTTGCTTGTTCAAAATTTTCAGATGGATTCTTCTCATCCCGCGAACAAAATTCTTCTCGCAATTGAGTGATAGGATTTGTAACTGGTTTGTCATTCACGATTGAACATGACTGGATGAAGGAGACATAAGCATCATAGAGTAGATTTAGTACAAATGACATGTCATCAAGATTAAATTTACAGAAAACATGATGGATTCTTGTTGAAAAACCTTCAAGAGATGAATTGTCATTGATTAACAAAGTCTGAAATTATTCACATAATTGATTGTAATCATAGATTTCAAAAGAATCTAAAAATTCATCTACAAATTGAAACCAATAAAAAATGTGATATGTTGGAAAAGACTCAAACCAATGTTTAATCCGACCTCTAAAAGTAAAAGTGAACAATATGCACAAAACTTTTAAATCAGAAATGTCATGTTTGATGCATTTTCACCAAAACTTGTTAAGGTGGTCTTTAGCAAATACATCGCCCCCACCATCAAAGGTGAGTTTGGACAAGCGAGAGACTGTCTTGTTGGGAACATCGGGTAATGAGAAGTGGAAAGAATGTTCCAACACAGTGATTTGGGGAGCCATTTGTTAACGGATAAAAAGGACCATCCGTCAACTGGAAGAACGAGTCTGGTCCGGGGTTGTCTAAGTAACCCAAGTTGTTTGGTGTAACTCGTTCTGACGGGTTTAATGGCTTAGTTAGCCAATCTAAAATCCTAAAAGAAAACAAACAAAAGAAAGAAATAACTAACTAATTGCTAAACCTTATATTATATATGTACATATACTCTAATATAACTAGTGTAGGTGTATTTAAGCAGAAAATATACAAATATCACCTATGTACATCATTTACAAATTGCAAGTTTTAATCGAAACTTACTAAATCAATGTAAAAATAGTTTTCTTTTGAGAAGCATATAAATAAAGCACATTCAATTTTTTTATTTATTTTTCACATTATAAATCTAACAAATGATGAATTAACTAGACTATGAAACACATAATGTACAGATAGTCAAAAGCTGATCTAAACTTTCTAGTTTCACTAATACATAATTGACAGAAATTATAAACATAAAAGAGATAACCTGATGTTAGTTTGTGAAATGTATCCGAGATTCTGTGTGAATAAAAAGAATCCAACCACCATGCCTACGAGATAAATCTGCAATAGACTTATAGTGCAAATGTTCTGAATAAATTCATAACCTGTACTAGTAACTGAAATTTAATAACATAATGGATAATATAAATAGATCATGTGATCTCATGATCACAAGTGATTACATTAAGATAAATCTGAGTGTAACACATTGCATTTCATCATTCAACTAAAAATCAAAGAGAAATCATGTCATTCAAATTGAAGAGATGATCATAGTGTTAATATCTAAAGCAACAAATTATGGACGATATTTATAATAGGAATATCCCAAAACATAAGAGGTCATTGAGTCTAAAGCTACCAGACCTATTAATATACCAGGATTAACAAAACATGAATGAAAACACCATTAACAAAAGGCTAACGCCAAAACGCTATTTGTTGTTTCATTAAGTCTTGGAATCATGTGTCCATCTTCTGCTCTAGGCCAAGATGATTTCCTTTACAAAGTATAGAGCATTTAAAGAGTTTATGAAATCTAAACTTCCTATCTTCTAAGATAGGATCAGATCTCAAAAGGATCTAAAAATTACAAATATAGAGGGCCTACAACCACTCATGATCAAACTAAATCTTCAAAATTTATGAAAGTTTTTTATTTATTTATAAAACAAGAAAAAGGAGATAGCTAATCAACTAAGTCAAGCATGTTCCATCCCATAAGATCAACATCAAGATACATCATGACCTGAAAATGAAATAGGAACAGTGTTAGATAATTAATAACAACTAATTACTAATTTTTATTTAAAAATGACTTGAATTCAAACTAATTAAAAAAAAAAAAAGATAAGCTACAAGCTTCTGTAGCTAGTTAAAATAGTAAAAATCAAAATTAAAAAATAAAATCTAATCTACTTTATTTTCAAAACAGAAGTAAATCAAAAAACATAACAACTATTTTCTATTTCATCCATTTGACCAAGGAGCATCCAAATTCATGATAGTGGAATTTGTTGGGTTGTTTCTTTTTTAATGATCATTTTATTAAACTACTTAATCCTCTTGTTTACCAATTTTAAATCTGAATTACTCTCCTTATTCCTGTGGTATTTATTGACAATTGGTTTGTGAACCATATCAGGAATTGGCTCAACAATAGGGGCATGAGAGACCTGTTCTTTATCACATCTAAAAATCTCCTCCAATGCATGAAAACAGACCGTGGCGTTTTTTCCCAAGGGGTTTTAAACAACAACAGAGAGTAGATCTGTGATAGCTTGGTCTTTTATGGATCAACACATAGGTATTTCATAGCAGGGTTAGCTAAACAGGGGCTGGGGTTTATATTGGAATGCAGAGGCGAATCTACTGTGTTCTCGGGTGAGGTGAAATTGTTTCTACATAGGCAAACTTCCCAAGTATCCCCAATCTGGATAAGCTCAAGGTGAAAAAGATTTGACAGTGGGTTAAACTTCCGTTTTTGATAAAGATTAATCATTTTATGCAGAATCATAATAGATATAAAACCATATAATCTTGAACCCTAGCCAAACCCATAATAGACTTGAATCTCTGAGAAAAACAAACCAAAAACGTTTACCTCAGCCACAAAGAAATTATGAGATTTGTCCCTCCAAAGAACGAGATGTACCTCTGAAACTGTATTGTTTTTGAAGAATCTACCTGCAGAGAAGGTAAATGACCCCATTTCCGAAATGGTTTTTAAAGGGTTTCGACTAATTTGTAGCCATTTTCTCAGAAATTCTCCCACACAAACGTGTCCCTAGCATGAAATTACGGGTTTGACCAGTCTATAACAAAAGAGACTCAAAACAACTGTGGGTTTAGATGGTAGTAGTAAGAGGGATAAGTCTTAGCGAATACCATGAAAAAAAAATAGACAGAGCACCTGTGCGATCACAACATACATATGAAGGTCTCGGTTATAGAGTTTGAACACTCCTGTTAATGAAAGCTCTGAGTACATCACACTACACAAACCCATAACTCAAAATGAGAGGCCTGTCAATTCATCCTGCTAGCCAAAACAAAGTATAGGATACGATTTCAGTGCATTTAATCCCCACATCATGTTGTTAGAAAAACAGGACCACGGAGAAATAAAATAAAACAAATGCGGAAACAGAACACAGAAGATACACAATACAAGAGAGACATAGATTTGCGTGGTTCACTCAGTGTGGGCTACGTCCACCAGAGAAATTTCCAGGTCCTTTCTTTATTATTATCTAGCAAAATGAAGGGATACAGTCTACAACAAAACCTGTTGTAACTTCCTCTTCTTTCTCTCACAGTCTCCTCTCTCATAATACAATACTCGCCAACATACATAGCCTTAATACATTTCCCTCATAAAAGAGGGTTGCCTTCTAGGGCAAAAAACCCTAACATAATCTCTATCGTTATATCTGCGACCTTATACTGAACGGTCCAGATTTACAATGAAATTACAATATACTTTTACAAGGCAATTGTTTTCTTCGGGGCTTCGCCCCCGAACCCCCACTAAGGGCCCGCTTGCCCCCAAACCCCCCAGACCCCGCAGAGGGGGTACCCCCCCTCTGCACTCCCCCACGTGGAAGAGTGTACATACTTATGGGGTGTAAATACTTCATGGGGTATAAACACAGCTGAAAGTAAAAGACCTCTAAATCAGGAAGATAATCAGGCTCCACAACCAACAATCTCCCACTTGGAGACTGATCTCAACAACTCCACAGCTGTTGTATATGCTGGACTCTGAAACTTCTTGGACCTGGCAAATTTCTCATCTTCATCTTCATTCTTGAAGACCAACTGAAACTGAGAAAGAACTCAGTTTCTCCCTGGTTACTCCCTTTGTTAACATGTCTACAGGATTCTGGCTAGTGTGTATCTTTTCCATCTTCAATTGTCCATCTTCCAAGGTGGATCGTATGAAGTGGTAACTCAACTGTATATGCTTAGTCTTTGAATGGAAGGCTGAGTTATTTGCAAGGTGAATGGCACTCTGACTATCACAGTACAACTTGTTGTTCTCCTGCTTCTTTCCCAATTCCTCCATAAACCTTAGTAACCAAATCATCTCTTTACTATCCTCTGTAGCAGCAACATACTCTGCCTCTATTGTTGAAAGTGCAACAACCTTTTGCAGTTTTGAAATCCAACTTACTCCTGTTCCACCTATAGTGAAAACATACCCTG